>VWZK01015814.1:0-13986 GCA_013396935.1 Baryphthengus martii
TAGAAGGCCTCATCAACTTCCTCACCCTGGTCTGGTGGCCTGTACTAGACACCCACAACAGTATCACCCATACCAGCCTGCCCCTTAATTTTCACCCACAGGCTTTTAACTCGCTCCTCATCTGCCCCTGGACAAAACTCAATATACTGCAGTTGCTCTCTCACGTAAAGAGCGACTCCACCACCTCGCCTTGCTGGCCTATCTTTCCTGAGAAGGACATAGCCATTCATGACCACATTCCAGTCATGTGAGCTGTCCCACCACGTCTCTGTAGGTCAGTGTAGGTAAGAGGAGGAAATTACTTTGCAAGGGCTTTCAGAGCACCTATGTTAACTTCAATGCACTTGCTGGCTGTCAGCCTAAAAGGACTGGCATCCTTTGTCTAAAGAAAGCTTTCATGAATCCTTCCTTAGATCTTTATAATAACTGCTCAGTTTTGTCTGTGAAGATGACACCGTAAGAGAGAAAAAAAAAAAAAGTCTTACTTGAAATAATTCTTGTGATGTTTTTAAAAAAATGTAACAACATTTCTAGCTACAAATTCCTATTTTACCATTACAGTTTGTATAAAAGTAGTGTGTAAAATGCAGCACAAAATGAGATTATTTTGTAAACATTTTGTGAGTTGTGTTGATAAGAGATTATATATTGTAACAGTAAAATAAACTTTATTTTAGCCAATTTAAAATGGTCTCTGCTATGCTATGCTCTCTGTCAGCCTGAAAGTTATAGCAGTTGGTACTGAAACTGCTGGATGTGCTTTAGGGTTATTAGAATGACAGATTTCACTTAGGAGGCTGAATGGTGAAGGGTAGTTTAATACCAGAGTCTGCCCTGGAGCTAGCTGCGGGATCATTAGCTGAAGTAACACGGAATTCTGGAACTCTCCTTTTAATGATGGTTTCTGAGACATAGCTCAGTAAAAATTTCAAGGTGATTTTTCAAAACAGATGTTGGTTGGTTTGTTGATTGGTTTAAAAAAAAAAAAATTGCTTCTGGATATCTTCAGAGAAAGTTTTTCTGTGGGGTAAATGACATGCCAGCTAAAATGCAGAAGGCCAAGACTCCCTCTTGCATTGGTTCAGTGGCTTAATGAGGAGGATTGAAGATCTGTTGTCCATGGTATTTTGGCATGAATGCTTAGTGACCTCTTACTTCCCTTCTGTTCGCTTCTATTTCTTCCTCACCTGCCTTCAGAAAGCATATTCTTAGCTTAGCTTTCCTGGCTGAACATCCTGCTTGCTTTCACCTTAAATCGTACCCTGAAGGCACTGCTGTTTTATCAGCTCTCCAGGCCTGCAGTACCCCCTGGGGCACATCAGCAGGCACCAGGGTGACCTTTGGCTGTTTCCAAAGCTGATCAGTGGGCTGTGTGGTTTCCTCCATGAAGATAATCAGCCTGCTTGCTTTAAATGTGCCAATCTTCTTTCAGCTCTCCTGCTGCTGTTTTATTTCGGTTGGTCTCCTTTTTAACCTTGGCTTTTCTCCAGTCACTTTTGGTCCTGATGATAGAAGAGCTTCTGTAACAACAGGCCGTCTGTGGGATGGCATCTCGGTCCTCATGGGAGATGAGCCAGCTTTGTGCTCTGGAAGTGAGGGAAGGTGTGCTTCCACCCATTCGTTATTTCACAGACACTGTTGTTTCTTCACCTGATGAAATAGTTCTGGTTTTATTTTTCTGGTTACCTACTTATCAGTGCCATGGTTAACACAGATCCTAATGAAATGCTGCTTGTACTGCAGCATAATTCAGAGTTGCTTTACAGATTGCGAATTCCCAGCAAGAGGAGACGGTGAGCCCTGGTGTCAGGAGTTCTTATAAATGCAGAATCGGACTACAGTCAAGTCATGAGCATTGAGTCACGTTGATGGTTGTGCTTTGCCTCTTTTCTTTGTATTTAATGCAGATTTAGTTTAATTAAAAATAAAGTTCAAGAGAGTAGTGCAGCATGCAGCTGAGCCATTGGCATGAAGGGGCACTGCGATGGCAACGTATAGCTATCATTTGTGTTCTGAACACCAATGTTGCACCCAGACTTGACCTGCGTTGCCACCAGACTGTGGCACACGTGAGCCAGGACAACCCTTAACGCTCATTTCCATAGATGTGAAACAACCAGTGAGTTCTACTGAAAAATGATTCAACCTTGTCCATTACTAGTCTCTCTTCAATTTCCTTTTAGGATCCCCTAGGCATTTATGTGCAATGATTTATTCTGATGTGTGCTAACAGTCACTAACAAAATTGCATCCCTGGCATTTCTGGTTTCACTTTTCTTCAGTGTGGAGTGTTACTATGAAATTTATGCTCTGTACAAATTGGAGAGGGGGGTAACGGGAAGATGATTCACTTCAGCAGAGAGAGAGTGCCTATTAACAGAATCATTGGGAGTTTTCATGTATCTCTTTCTTTGGAAGAGATGTGGTCAGGTCATCCACATGAATCTTCTAGTATGATGCATGCTCAGTAGTGCACCAGGTGCCAGCTCGAATATTTAGCTACTTCAAAATATGCTTGTTCTGCTGTGATAGGTACTTGCAGAGAGATGGAGAGAATGTTGCAAATGGTGCATTCTTATCACTTCTGCTTTTTATTTGTTATTTCCAGCTTCTTTTTTTCTGTAACCATAGCTAGTTCAGCACAAAGAGAAGCAGCAAGGAGATCCTAAGTTGGATTTTACTCATGTCATCTTTGAGAGACCCTTGCTGAATGAGCCAGCAGATATTTACATTTGCTGAGGTTTCAGGAAGTTGCCATAGATACAGTTTTAATCACTGAACAGGTCAAACTTTCTTGGTTTTGAGAGTTAAGTGGTAATGTCATCTGAGGTGAAATGCAATATTGATGGCTGCCCGACAACTGCAAAATTCTTGCTGGAGCTGTATCGTTTTCTTTACTTGGTTTTGATTTAGTATGGCAGCAATATATTTGTGTCAAAGCAGCAGTGGTCTGCAAAAGAAATACTTTCCAAATTGGAAAAGAGAGCTTGTATTTTCTAATTGTGTTTGGTAAAACAGTCTATTTGAAAGTGGAACCTTAAAATGTCTGCTTTCTTCCAAGCAAAATGTTCACAGTAGAAAAGTGGGTAGTGGAGACTTGGCAAAGATTGAGAAAAATAGTGTATTCCTGGGATAGCTGCTGTGGAGCCCCTTTCATGTGGTGCTGGGAGGCAATCAATCATTCCAAGAGTACCACAATGTGCTCGGAGCACGCTGTTTGCAGTCTGCTTTTCTGTACCTTCTGGTGACAGAAGTGGTTATGTTAAATGATGGACCAGGGTGTCCTTTCTTGCGTGCACCTGGGACTGAAAGGTCAGGTGAGAGCCCAACAACCTTCACAAGAATGTGCAGTGTCTTTCTTACAGGACATGAGAAAACATTTCAGCTATTGGTAGCAATAAGCCAGCAGATTATTTGTGTCCCACACCATACAGAACAGGAGTGGCAATGGTCTTCCTCTGCATGGGTGGGTAAGCTGAATGCAGGGGCACCTGAATTCTCTTTACAGCTCTGTCCTTGACTTGCTGTATGACCTTGAGCCATGTTCTTCACTTCTCAGCTCTGTCTGTGTAGACCAATGGTTTCTGTGAAGTGCCGTATGTGTAAACCCCACGCTACTGCTGGGGATGCAAGAGCAGGCAGTTAACACACTGCTATTGAGACCCCCTTTGTGAATGCAGGTATAACAGGACTGCTAACAGTATCTGTTACCAAAGCAACGAAGTGTGTTTCTTTTGAAGACTTTTATTGTTTATTTGCCAGGTGTTGAACAGTTTTAAATACAAAATATTAAATAAATAAAAGCTTGTTTCGTTCTGGGGTGGCTGTTTTTTTATTTTTCTTTTCAGCTTTGTCTTTTGGTTGCAGATGAGCTCACAGGGAAGCTTGTCTTGGTGTGGAGGCATTTGTAACCTCTGCCCTCTGAATGGGTTTTCTGGTGTCTAATAAGAGAAGCTCAACTTTACCATCAGTGAGTGCATTTCATCTATGCACCTGCTTGTGTGAAACTTGCAGGAGTCTGGTAGCTTTGAGACATTCAGCTCTCTCAAATGTGGCTGAAGTTAAGCTTATGAGCATAAAAAATGACTGGGGAAGTTAAGTCACAGTATGGTTCTATAATCTTCATTTCCTTAGAGAATATACCTTGAGTGTTTTGGCTTGCTTGAAACGTTTTGGCTTGCTTCAAGCATTGCCAGGCATTCTTATTCATACAGCTAAACTAGAAATTTGCTAACGAGGTGTCTTGTGTCTGAGGCTTGGGGGTTTTTTTTGCAATTCCATTGAATGTTTGCTTAAACTTAATGTTCTAAGCCTTAGCGTAAACTGTATTTTTCAGCCTGACCTCAGCTTTTCCAAATGACATCTCTGTGCGTGCACGCCGCTCTGTGTGTCAGAGCATTTGTGAAGCTGCTCTGGGCATAGGGGAGCCAGGAGCTCATGTCTCCTGGGCTCTCTGGGATGCGGGCAGCAGCTGCTTCTGTTCAAAGGTGAAGGAGCTGAGCTGGCATTGCTGTGATAGGAATGAACTCTGGTGCCTCTGTTTCAGAACTGACGCTCACAGCACCCCAAGAGCTTTGTCTACCATCTACAAGCAGCAAGTAGATGTGTGCCTGGGGCTCTGGAGTATGCTCTGAAGTTTTCCATCTAAGCAGGTACGTCTGTGTATAACATGAACACTGCCCCTTCTTTGTGTTATGGCAGACACAGCCAAGCTCCGACAGAGAGGTCAGTTCTGGACAGCAGAGTCTTTGCAGTACATCTGGCTTGAACAAGGATATAATCATTTGTCACAGAGTTGAAATTTCCTCTCTGGCTTAGCTGGGTTTTGGGTGAAGACCCCTGCACAAGCTGTAGGAGTGCACTGCAGACCCCAGCTCTGCAACCCTTCTGGTTCAGTTGGAATCTGCTGGGATGGACCAGGATTGACGAGGATTCTCTCGCCCCACACCAAGCAATGCCCTATTTGCATGTTATGCTGCATTTGCTAAGTGATTCTTGCTCCCGTATGGTTGCAAAGACTTGCATAAATTAACTGGCACTGCTCATGTTGTTTTGATAAAAACTGTGCTTTAAAGTATCAGACCCCACTGACATGGACATTTGATCGTTCAGATGCATCTGTTCGACTGCTGGCGTTAGTGCTCTGCGTGGGTCACTCACAGGAGAGAGAAACTCTTCTCCGTGAGGAGGTTTGTGTGCTAAGAGCTGGCAAGGAAAGAGATGGATGAGTCCTGCCAAAGGTGCTGGAAGAGACTTTGTTCTGAATTGCCTATGGATTCCTTCTTGCTGAATGACAATGTTCTTCCCACACTGGAAAAGGTGTTTGCATTCCTGCCAAAGTTAAATATTTGGGGTTTTTCCCTTTGGCTGCTTTTTCTTTGGCTTATTCTAATGAATTCCAGCATCTGGACAAGCATCATTAGCAAAACTTCTGTGTGTGCAGCGACTCTCTCTGTTTTTAAGGAGTTGTACATCTCAGCATAGATAGTCATTGCAGGAACCTCCAGCAGAGGTGAAGGACCTTAGGTTCCAGGATTACAATGGGAACAAGGCTCTTCCATCACTGGAGCAGCAGGAGCGTGACCTAGATCCACCCTATTTGACATCCCAGACTACATGGACTGTCCCATCTCACCTACGTGACAACAAAATGAGCAGAGCTGGGCAGCCCCAAAGCACAGCTGCAAGTCGCAGGGGCCAGCGTCTCCATCCAGGGTAAGAAAGACCTGGCAAGCCTTGTGGGAGTCTGCACCCCTGCATGGAGGCTGGAGTTCTCCCCAGCATAAAGGTGAAGGCAACGCAGCATCATGGAGAAATGGCTGCCCTCTGCTTCTTCCCAAGCCGATGGTGCAGTCTGTCTCCAGGTGCCTTTTATCTGGGAGGTCAAGGTTCTGCAGAAGTATAAATCTTTACGCATCTGCTGTGTGACTCGCTCCTTTCCTCTGACAGCCTTGGTGTTTAACCCTGTTAGAAAGATGGGGGCCACGAAGGAGCATGCAGTGCGAAGGAGCATGTTCCAGCTTAGTGCTGTCCTGTAGAAGTCATCTGGTGTGTATAAGCAGGCAGGTGAAAGGAGTCATCTGGAAGAAGATAGTGATAGAAAAGGAGACCTGGATGAAGATAGCCAGAGGTCAGTGTTAGTAACATTCTGAGCCAGGCCTGTCCCTTTCTGCTGTCATTATTCTTCACCTAAAGATGAAGAGAGTGCAAGCATGGGCCTTCCTTAGGGTAAGAAGGAGCTCAGCCTTCTCACCCAACAGCAGCAGCCACCTAGGGCTCACAGGATTTGGGCAGATGGGACCCCAGTTAGGCAAGAAGCAGTCCCTTCTCTGATCCTGCAGCCAAAATGGGCTGAGCCCTGAAAAATCCCAGGAGCAAGTTTGTCCCCAGGGTCTGCATCTGCACTGGAATGCTGGAGTCCTGGGAGACACAGGTAGCTGGGAAGCTGCAGCAGAGCTGGGGTCAGCCCTGACCCTTCTTGGGAGCTCTTCTGTTGCTGCACAGCACGTGTGGTTGGACTCTGTCCTCCAGGAAAGCAGTGGGTCCCTCACTCTCAGTCCTGGGAGAGCTTTTGTGGGGTTGTTCAATTGCTTGCTGCTAGCAGAGTAATTAAAGCTTGGCACCTCAGATCTTGTAAGAGCCCAGCGGAGAGGCTATGGAAACCATGAAGTAATCTATAATCCAGTCTAGTCTTCTCTGGTGTATCCTAAATGCCCAGGTCCTTTCCCGGCCTGCTTTCTCCTCCATCACCTCCAGAGCTTAACACCATGAGACAGCACCAGAATGCTGCAGAGCTCCAGAAATGCAGGAAATCTCGGAAGCTGGCCCATGCAAAGCAGCCTTTTTCCAAAATAGCACCTCCTCCGACCCGCAGCTCCTTTACCCTCCTCCATGACTGCAGCCTCTCTACATTGCTATCACTGAAGTAAAATTCCCAGCTTTGTTGCTCACATCCAGCCAGCTGAACAAGCAGGAATCCTGACAGAGGCTCGTGCTGGGCATAAAGAACAGGTCAGGTCTGGTTATACTCAGGAGACAGAAAGAAGGCAGTGCTGGAGGGTATTTGAGGTTCAGAATATATTACATTAGCTGCAGTCACATCTGCCTTTTATTTCCCCTATGGTTTGGGAGAAATGCTGTGTGTTTGCATTTCCTAACTGACGGCTGAGCCGGGAGATATTTGGAGGTTGGTTGGTCTTTGCTTTATGTGTCCGTGCCCTGGACTTCAACCCGCAGGTGCTGCCCCCCTCCCCTCAAGCTCCACCTGGGTGCCCCAAATTGCTCCACGCTGTTTTGCTGGGGGCTGCTGATGGGATTCACTGCCCCATCAGGCCCTCAACCTCTCCCCTGCCTCCAAAAGGTGCCCCTTGCTTTTCCCGTCCACAGAGTTGTCCTGCCTGGGTCTACAGCTGTGACAGAACATTATCCCCGAGGTTATCGGTGTGGCAGGGTCAAGGGAAGTGGCCACATTGCTCCCAGCCTGCAGCGCTAGTGGAGAAGCCTGTGACTGTCATCTGGCGTCTCTGGGGCAGATTGCTGTGACGTGACAAGGCAGGAGCGGGAAGGCAACAGGACAGCGTGCTGTCAGCAGGGCCACCTCCCCAGAAGCCTGCCTGGGCTTTCTCACCGTGCCCTGCTGCCCTCCCGTGTGCAGCTCTACAGGCACACCTCCAGCAGAGCGAGAGTATCTTCTGAATATACACTGATGCTGGTCACACCAGCTCTGTGGGCACTTTTGGCTGCTGAGTTCACTTGGGAGGTGGGTGCACACTCACTTCTTCCATCTGCTGTTGTGTAAATTGCTTTATCTTCACTTGTGAAGGCAAATGCTTTTTAACCCTTGAGCATGCAGGCAGGGTGGAGGAGAAAAGGCAGGTGTCTTGGGACTGAACTGTCAAAGGCGTGATGCAAATCAAAGCCTTAGAGCCCATTTTCTGGGCAAATGAGGGTGTGCTTGCCCATAGGAGACCTTGTTTCCTTGGGCAACTAGCAATGAGTTCTTCTACAAAGCAGGGCCACTGTGACAGGCACCTGGAGGTGAGACCTAGACATACCCCTCTGCCATTGGTAGGACCAGCCGTGCCTTACAGCCTCAGCAGCAGCATTTAGCAGCCACACCCCAACACCAAGCCCTTTACAGGGCACCAGAGAGACTGCTGGGGACCAAATCAGCTGTGGGCCAGACACCGAGGTATGTTCCCAAGTTGAAGCTGCAGCAAAGAAGACAAGACGGCTTGGTTTGATCCACATAACTATTTGTTTCTTTTTAATTATTAATTTGTGCCTTACCATAGAAGAAGAAAGAGTGCAAGCAAACTATTTGCTGGTTCCAGGAACTACTCTGGCACCACCACGAGGGCAGTAAGGTCTCGTGATGATAACCTTGCCAGGGCACTGACACACAATACACGCACACGGAGTCTCTGGCTCTTGCAAAAGCAATCATTGGCATTTTTAAGGCATTGAAGGAAACCTATGGTTGTAAATCCTATATCAAATTTGGCACATGTTGGAACAGTTAGAGCAGAGACAAGGATGGTTTGTGGGCTGGTGTTGGTGAGTCCTGCAGCTTCTCGGTGCTGGCTGGAGCACGGTGCTAAGGTGAGCGCAAGTCACATGTGATGACTGTGCAGACAAATGACGGGCCCTGCAGACCCCAGTAACACCAGACAAGGTGCTGTGCCCTGTGGTGCGGTGGTGCCTCTGCCTCTGATGCATCGGTTCCCTGTCTTGCACGTGCTGCTAGCAAACCCCACGTGCCTGGCTGGATTAATGCTGCCGAAAAACAGTAGTCACGACAGAAAAAAAAATACTGAAACATTCCTTATAGTTTAAAACGTACGTGGCTCATAGACCAGATGTCAGGTGTGGTTACATGTCCAGTATGGCTATTTCTGTGCTTCTGGGATTAAAAGTGGACATCTTGGGGAGTGGGAAAGAGTTTAGCTATACATGGATTTGGATAGTAGATGGACATCTGTGTCCTTGAAACTAGTTAGAGTAAACATGTTGTTTCCCTTGTCCTCTCTCCCCGGAGAGCTGGCTGAGCAGCAGTCTCAGCTGGTAACCCCTCGCCTGCTGCTGGGGGAGGGAGGGAGGGATGGGGGGTGCTACAAGTCCACTGTGCCACCACAACAACTACCAACATGCATCTAGCTACCTGTCTGTGCCTCCGCCCCATTTAAAAGGGAGCAATGTGCCAAGCTCGGCCTTGGCGTGGTGGAACCCCCAAGGAAGCTGGTCCCTAGGCACTGTCTCTGGGGAGTTACCTGCTTCTAAAGGGGAGCTTCCTGTGAGCCCAGCATGTCTTTGTGCCTGGAGGGACAATTTAAAGGCCGAGTGGAGACTGTTCCCCCTCAAATGCAAAACGGACAAGGTCCTGACTGTTACATTTTTGCATTTGTAATGATTCCTTCATGCAGGTTTAATCTCCCTCTTTTCTTGGCAGAGGTTATGGTCCCCTCAATCATCTCAGCCCTGCTGCATGATATCTTAGAGGTCACTTTAACAACCTCTCCTTGTTCCTCTTCCTTGAAGGACAGAGTAGAGGAACTAAAGCCTTTTGGCTGGAAGGAGTAAGTGGGGTTGGAGACAGGGTTGACCGTTGAAAGGCTGGTGCTTCCCATGTTGAAGAGGGTCTCCTCTCCTTCCAGCAGCTTTCTGCAAGCATATTACAAGGAAAGAAGTTAGTATGTGGACATCTCACACAAAATATCTGCTAAGCCTGAGGGTGTGCTGTGACTTGCGAGCAAGCCTGAGCACTCCAGGCTGTCACCCCAGCCTATGCAAGCTGCACCATGAAACTGGAGCAAAATACTGTGCTTTGGTCAATCATTCTTGGAGCACTTGCAATACGGGGTACATGAGACCAGCTCTCTCCTCCCCCTCCAGAAACACTAGGAAAATAAAACCCCAAACCAGAGGGACTCTGCCTTTAGTATCTACTTTGACTTTGCAAGAAAGCCAGGTTTCCAGTCCCAACTGTCCCCATTAAAAACCAGTGCTTCTGGGACAGCTGAGAAACATGGTTCATGGCTGCTAGATCAAGGCATGACATGGAGTCATGGCTGCTCCCCAGGCAGGAGCATGGCAGGTCCAGGCAAGAGAAACAAGCAACACAATGGTGTTTCTCCTTGAGCGTGAACCCAGATATTCTCTGGGCCTTTGAAAATATCCCAGCTTGGTGGGGTCAGGGGACTGGGCTTGGGAGGCAGCCAGGCAGAGCAGGGTCAGAGCAGCCATACCTGTAGGCAGCTATCTCAATATCGAGGGCCATCTTGACGTTAAGTAGGTCTTGGTACTCCCTCAAGTGCCGAGCCATCTCGTTTTTGGTGTTTCGCAGGTCATTCTCCAGCTGCCCAATGGTGCCCTGCAAAGGCAAGGGTGCTCAGGGCCACGTTTTGGAGCAGGGACCTCTCCCAGAGATTTTCTACTCTGCCCATTGCAGACAGAGGGAAGCTGTAATGGGTAGTTGGTCCACAATGGCACATCCCACCAGGAGCTTGGGACCATGAAATCTCATGCTAATGGGGATGAAGAAGCAGGCATAGCACCAGGCATGGCTTGTGAGAGTGCACCGTGGGGGGAAACTTTAAGCATTGGTGGATTTATATAGTCTCCCATCTGCAGCAGGCAGGGGGTGCAAATAGCACATGGTAGTGGAGCCCCCAGTCCTGTGGGGGTTGATGGAGGCTGCTAGAGGGGCAGCAAGAGCTGCTGGGCAGGGACAGGAAGTTTTGTGATTAAACATTATCAAAGCAGGGGTGGTGTCTCAGTGGGACAAACGAGAGTCCCCAGCGCTGCAGCAGCCCACAACTGGAGTGAGTGCCTGGAGAAGGGCTGTAGTCTATATGAGTGGCTTAAGAAGGATTGGGACATGCATCTACGTGATGGAAGGAGAGGTGGTGCTGCCTGGGCAGGAGGGAAGAGCTGGCTCCAGGAGAAGTCTGACACCTTCCCCAGAAAAATCCTCAGAGTGGGGGGCTCTGAACACAAAATTGGGAGGGGTAGAAAGTCAGGGGCCTGCCCTGCAAGAGCCAGGGCGCTCAGCTGGACAACAACATCCTTCTAGCATCTTTCCCATCAGTTTTGCCCCACCACGGCTGCTACATCCAGTTCTACCTGTGATGTGGAGGAGTCTGAGGCCAGATCTCCTGCTAACAAACTAATCTTTTATTCTACTTTTTTTTTGTCAGAAAACAAGCATCCTGGTTTTCTCCTGCATGGATTCAGGTATTTAAGCAGTACTCTGAAAGCAGTGAAACCTGCTCCTATAGGAAATCTTCCCAGTCAGATGGTTTTCCACTGCTGGCCACTCCACTGTGCCACCAAAGGAGCATGATTTGGAGCAGGAATGAGTAAGCAGTTTGCATTTAAGAGACAGTGCAGCCCTGCCTGCAAAGCCCTGCAATGGCCACTGCCAATGCCTGCTCTCCAGCACCCTCTCCCACAGCCAGGTCTTTGCAATTGCTTCCAGCTCCTCCGCTCTAGCAAACAAGCTTTGTCCTTCCACAACACCTCCCTCCCTGTCCTCATTCCCATCCTGTCCCTGTCCTTATTCCCATCCTGTCCCCTCCTTCATGTCCTGCATAACCTTCCTTGTGCACAGTGTGGAGAGAGGCATGAGCTATGAAGCTGCAGTGAGTCCAGTCTGAGCAGAAGCCCTTGAAGAAGCAGTGCCAGCTCATCCTGAATGTGGCTTGGGGCATCTCACAGCCAAGTTAGCTGGTCACATGCCTCCTTGCGGGACATTCATGGGCCATCTTTGGCGTATTCTGCCTTGACCTGTGCTGCCCTGACCATCTCCCACAGCAAGACAGCTGTGTGTAACTGTGCCTCTGAGATGGGACTGACCAAGGGGAAAGGGTTCAAGACCATGGAAGCATCAACTGAAAAGCTCCAGGATGTGCACAGATGCTGCTGCGGTACAGATTAAAATCTCTGCTGTGATGCAGCCAGACTGCTGCTGCACTGAGCCATGACAGGAGAGAGGGACTCGGGGTGATCCTACGCCAGGACAGCCCCACTGTTGCTGCTCTGACCCTCTGCGCCTCCAGCCCCGTTCCCTCTGCCTGCAGTCCCCGTGAACAAAATGCTCTGTAAAAGAGCATTATCCTTATTACCCTATCTGTACCTTTCTTCCACAAACCAGCTCTACCAGCTGGTTGAATAAAACCCCCTCCCCGCATCATTGTAAACTTGTCCCCTAGTGGAAAGCTCTCATATATTGGTTTAGATAAAGATATGTCCCTGCTTCAGTAGTCTATATGAACATTTTAAAAGCTCAAACAATAGGAATATTCTCTTTTAAGACAGACTTCCATCCTTTTCCATTGGTCACAGCTACACGAGCACACTGCTCAAAAAGCTCTTAAGTATTACCACATTTAAAGCAGATCCTGAGGGTCATGTAGGAAAACGCTGCTGTGCTGTTACTCAAGCAATTTCAATTATGGTGCTGTTTAATCCAGTTGCATTTTTATTTTTTTCCCCAATTGATAGGCTGTTCCCAAAATCCCTCTTTTCACATGGCATAAGCAGATTAATGAGCGTAATTCTTTCACCCATTACAAGAAATATTGTATATTGTCAATTTCCACAGTATTTGTTGAAGAAGACCTCAATTATTTAAGAAGACTGTGAGCAGCTTGGAGCTCCAGTCGAGAATTATAGAGAGCCTGGCAAAATTTAGTCTTGAAAATGACAAAGCATTGCTTGGGTGTGAAATAACAACATCCCTCAGGTATGACATAAGGCAGTTGCTTCAGTATTTAGAAGGAAATGGCTTAATTTAGAAAACATAGAACACTTAATAGCCGTGTAACAAAACAATCTCAGGATTTATTATAAATCATGAACATTTCCCTGTAGCAAGAAAATGTGGTAATACTGCGATAATGGCATAAGAGATATGAAGTGCTCAGTGTCTGCTTCATGTCAGTCTTTCTACAGACAGCTGGGATTTGGCTGCAAATTTCAGCAGAGCTCAAATTTCTGCAGTGCAGGTGCCAAGAGCCAAGCCCCAGGGCGAAGGGCCAAGACTGGGCTTCGAGGAATTACCCACAATGAAAAGGTGTGGGTAATTTTGAAGCCAACCCTTAAGGGAGAGGGCAGGAATGGGGCCATGCCCTGAACAGCACTGGATGCAAGGATGTCCCCTGCGGGAAGGAGGTGTTTGAAGGAGTGTCCTGTCCTGCCTGTCCCCCCCAAAACTTGCCCTCTGGTGTTCTGCCTAAAGGGTGAAGGCAGCAGGCCATGCCCTGGTGAGGCAGGACCTGTGGTGCGCGGCAGAGGCCCTGTGCCAGGGTGAGAGGAAGGCTGCAGAGGTGCCTGGTGCCGTGCAGCGCTGCTGGGGCTCTGCCCCTGCACGGCTGGACACTGCAGAAGGCAAGAGGGGGTTGATGCTGTATGGTGCTGGGAGCCGGAGGCAGCTGCAGTGCAGCACAGCCCGGGATAGAGGGGGTGCTGGGCGCTGCACCATGGAGGGGATGGGCATCGCATTGGGTCGAGGTGTCCAGCCCTGCACAGAACTGCGGGAGGGGCTGCTGCAGAGGATGGAGCATCCTGCGCTGCAGGATTTTGCATGCAGTGGAGATGCTCAGCGCTGCACAAGACTGGGGGCGGGGAGCGCTAGGTCGGAGGTGCCGGTGCGGCGCGGCGCCAGGGGGATTGAGAGGGATGAAGATGCCCGGTGTTACACAGTACTGGGGGAAGTTGCTGGAATGGCGATGCCGAGCTCTGGGGCCGATCGCCCGGGAGGAGGATGCTCGGTGACGCACAGTACCGAGCGCCGGCGAGGAGCTGCCCGGCGCAGCCCGGTGCCGGGGACCTTTCGCGGGGAGTGCTCAGTGACGGTTCCCGGCGCCGACCGGCTCACCTGCAGGCTGGCGGCCTCGGCGCTGTGCCGCTCCTCCAGCTCCTGCAGCTGCCTCTCCAGGTACTGGTGGGCGCCGCGCAGGCTCTCCATCTCAGCCAGACGGGCCTGGA
>VWZK01015814.1:19731-100043 GCA_013396935.1 Baryphthengus martii
TCCAGGCGGGGTGCGCCCCGGAGCTGCCCCCTCCCTGCGTGGCCATTTGCCTGCCGCCCCGGCGCGGCGAGCGCTCTCCCCCCTTTGCCGCCCGAGGTGCAGCGTGAGGAGGAGAAGGAGCCCTCGGAAGGCTGCTTCTGGGGTTCGGGGCCAGCACCCGGTGCGTTCGTTTCCGCCTTCCTGCCCCACGTGCACCCGAGGGGTCCCGGCCGCACCGTCCAACCTGCAGCTTCCCCTCGGGGCAGCCGCCACCCCGGCTGGGCAGGCGGGTGGGTAGGAGCGGTCCTTTTCGCTGAGGAAAGAATGCCTGGTGTCGGCGCTGGGCAGAGCACTTCCCGGACAGCCTTGCGTCAGGGCGAGGGTTCATTGTCAGTGCGCTGTTTCGTTTGAGTTGCTCTTGGAAATCTCACTATGTCAGGCTTGAGCTGATAACCTAAAGGCAAGAGCGAGGCACCAAATAAATAAATGACCACGCAAAACTGCTTTGCTCACATTTTGCTTATGCTTTTTAAAAAAAAAAATAAATAAAAAATTCTTTCCTTTTGTGCCAAAAATAATGTTGCAACATGCATGGCGGAAACAAACCTACACTGGCTTCTGATAGACTAGCTGACTTAATAGGGCAGTACTGTTTCTTGTAGTACAGGCAGTTTTAAAAATTCCTGGAACTGCTGAGATTATGAAACCCTCAAGTTTATTCCCTTGCTAGTGTTTCTGAAGGCTGCCAAGCTGGATACTAAGGATCCTCTGACGTGGTCTTGAGAACATTCCTCCCGAGGCATAATCGTTTATGCTTTAAAAGATATTTTTTTTAGCTCTGGAATATTTACCCTTTGAGCCTCAAAGACTGAAAAATGCTTTATAAGTAGTCACTTAGAAATGTTCCCCTCTTACTTATCCAAATAGTCCCCTATGTCAGTTTAGAGGAGCATCGTGCACTGGCTGAAATGTATTGCATCGATCCATATACCTGCTTGTCACTAGTGAAGAAAAGCAAAATATGAAGATTTTCAGGTGCTACATAGTTTTATTGAAAATCAGAAACAGAACTGAAAACTACATTTTAATCTTCCGTTCACGTGTTGAGTTTGTAGTTCTTTCAGTGAGGAAAAACCCTGGTGTTTTACTTGCGAGCCCGTCGGCTTAGCTCTGAAAGTCTGTCACAGTCCTTGTCGACCTAAACATATTTTAGAGTAGAACTGCTATTTAAAATAATCTATTGCCATTAGTCTGGAGTCCAAAAGATCATTCAGGAGCTTACTGGTTTGATTAACAGCAGTTGGAGTTTGTTCAAGCATAGACGTAGCTTCATTATATAGTACAATGCAACCTTTACTCTGTATAGCGTCATTCAAATGAATTGTATGGCAAAACACACCGCTGAATTACGTTTAAAACGCTCCATTGAGTTAAGTACAATTGCAGAGATAAATGGGGAGAAAAACTGTAAGAATGGGAGAAATGTTTTCAGCTGAGGTTTGAAATTAACAGCCTGCCTAGTATATTTGCATTGGTAGCAGTAGTGTTATACGCTGTTTCTAGGATATACGCCAGCAAAGATCAGATGCAAGCTGAAATTTTCCCAGGCAAGTTTCCAGTTTGTAGGCAATTTTTAATAATGACAATAAATAATAATAATCCCCCCTTGAATAGTTACTCCTTGCCATGTTTAATTCCTAATATAGCTTGAATTGGAAGTTAATAGACCCGTCCTAAAATCACCAGAAATATTTATCCTAGACTTTTTTTTATAACTTCCAGGGGAATGTTTGGGTTTCAAAAAGCCAGAAACCTTAGTGTAGTGTTTGCTGGTAAACACTGCAGTATTGTACTCTGGGGAAACATTGAGAGGAGTGGTTTATTTCCTTTAAAAACACACAAGTATATTATTTTTGGGTCTAAAGTGAAAGGGAAGAAAGCTATTAAAATATGATATTTAACTGATACTTATTGAAAAAGCAGATAGGTTTATTTGCCCACATCATACCTGTTATTTGCAGTTCAGCTTAATAAAATAACGCTTCAGTTAAAAACCGATAGATGAGTGGTTAGCTTGCAGTGCAAGCTGTTATCTGGGGCTGGCCCCGGGCTGGCTGCAGAGAGGGTTTGTGGTGCTCCAGGACAAACTGAGCTGATCTGCAACCTTTGAGTCCTACAGGAACTGTAGATACCGACTGGCGAGGAGGTGCGGGAAGAAGGACTGACTGTGGCTCTGCCCTGGAAATCTTGGGCAGGAGACAGAAGGGATGTCGCGCTGTCGCACTCAGCGAACCCATTCTTTTACAGGAATTTGAAACTAGAGAGTGCTGTGGGACCTGGGTGGCTCAGTACCAGGAACTTGCTGTTTCTCGGCCAGTGATGAAAATCATACAGAGGTCTGTGATGACCCAAAGTAACGTTAGCGTGTAGAAGCTGCTTGGCCTGGGGAAGGTGGATTAATGTGCTCCAGCCAGGCTACAGTGGAAAGTTGTCATAGGAACTGACTCGCTGTTTGGCAGGGCGGTGCCTTGTCTTCACTCCTTTAAAAGAACACCTCGGTAATTAATTGCCTCAGGATAAGAGGGACTCGTATGCCATCCAGTGTAACCCGGTGAAGAGAGCAAGGCTCTACGCTGGGGAGACTGAGGTCAGTGCTGTACGTCAGTCAGCAGAGAACAGCCCGAGTGATGTACCTTGGGCTAAGTTCGCAGTGCCTGCTCTGCGCCGTGTCCTTGCCTCGGGATGGCTCACGAACGCTGGGTGCCCTGATATAAAATAGCTGTGGCTTTTTTAGCGGTGAGAATAATAGGGCAGAAAACTGAACAGAATGTGCCCAGGAGTGGAAGCCTTGTCTCGCTCTTTGGGATGTGTTTGGGATGAGGTATGTTACCAAGTCGGCACATGGAATTCTTCACTTATTGTCTGCACTGCATCTACTTTTAAAATTTTATTTCTAGTGGCAGCAGCACAAATACCGTTTGAAATGATATTTGAAATGGCCACGATCTGAATCTTCAAAAGTTGGCTATTCTGTGCTGAGGGCAAATCTTACTCTTTAAGGATCTCCAAAGTGCACATTCATATAAATATTTCCTATTGTAAATGTCTGGTTTGTACTACTAATGAAATTATTATTATGTGTCATAGTTATGATGCTCATAGCAATGAGCTGTATTTTGCTTTTTAATCATTATGACTCCTTAACTGGAATGGTTCCTAAAGCCTTGGACTGTCTGCTCTACATAGAGAGCCTGTATAACATGAGCCTGCTTTCTAAACACAACCACAGAGAGAATGCAGCATGTACAATAAACAGAACTTAATGTACAGTAAATAGACCTTAAGCAACATCTGGAAAAAATTGTGTAAGTATTTAAGGTAATCTAAACCCACCTACATAAGGATAGTCATTAAGTCACATGCATGTGTCTGCAGGGCCAAAAAGATGCTTGGGAGACCTGCCTGTATGAAGCCATATTAGAAGTGCATTTTTTTAGAGGACAGCATGAAATCAAGAAGGAAGCTTGAGTAATTCAGCCTAAAAAACCCCACAGCAGTCTGTGTTGACTCTGACTACTACCTGAATGTGTAACAATGTGTGCACCTTACTATAAGGTCAAAAGCAGATTTGCTCTTACTTCCTGAACAGTTGGGTCCTCAAACGTAGGAGTAATGAACAGCCCCGTCCCAGCCCTCTGAGTCCTATCACTTTTTCAAGTCCGGTACAGGAAGGTAGAGGGTGGCCTTAACTTATCATCCTCAGGGCATGAATACCTGCTGCGGGATTTTCCAGCATAACCAGCCCATTTTCAGTAGTTTCATTGGAGATAAAGTTCTGACTGAACTGGGGAGGCTGGAAAGTCCATTGTGATTAGCTGCATACTACTTTCTCTTAACACATAAGCAGGAAAGCAAGTGTGTTCTTACCCTGTGCATCATGCCAGCTAAATCTACTTTAAATTCTGGAAAGGTGTGAGCTCATTAAATGTGGAGAGCAGGGGTCAGTAATGAGATACCTGTAGAAATGATACTGGGATGTGAGCAACCTGTTGGTTTCTCTTTTGATATTAAAGGATGTGTGGGCAGAGCTTCTGTAGGTGGATGGAAGAAAAAAAAAGAGGTCCAAGGAGATGTGATTCTTTTGAGATTTGAAGGTGGCTCCAAAGTAAAGTAAACTAGTAAGAACAGATGTGGGGGAGCAATGTACTCTAGTACTGCTCATGCTGTACCCATCCTGTAAATAAGATGACAGTTACGGTCTCCAGAACTACCATTCTGGCTCTTTTCACCACAAGTGATTTATTTAAAAACAAAGGTTCCTTGAAGTCATTATGCAGTCCAAACTGAGCTTAATTTAGTTATAGCGTATTCATAGCTCCCAGCTGCCTTCCAGATATTTTCAAACAAAGACTTACTATTTTGCGTGCATGCTTACTACAAGATTATCATTTAACCTTGCTTGGCACAGTTGGTTCAGAGGAAAGGGTAAACCAGTGATTTCCTGTACAGGTTTCTGCAGGAGGCTCTAAATTACAGTGGTTTTCCACTGTTTACTTAAGAACAGGCCTTTGGATTAGCTGGCTTTGACCCAGGCCTTGTAGTTCTCGCTGTTAACGTTGACACAATACGTAAAACGCTTAAGCTACATCCTTGCTACGTTTTCAGGAAGCCAGTTCTTGCTGAACCCTCGGCAAGGTACACTTCCCCAAAATACTTTCCAACCAAGATGGCCCGGGTTTGGCAGCTGTGGTGGCCAGATCTGGATTGTGGGACCTTCTGGGTGGGTCGCCTCTCTCCTGAGTGAGCTGCTGCCTTTCCCCTGGCAGCAGCTGCTGCCTGCACGGCTGTGGTAGCGGCAGCTGCATCCCAGCTGTGCACGCCAGGCTCAGGAGGAAGCGTTTGGCTGTTCAGGCAGTGTTGGCTGTGGAAATCGGTATTGCTTATCTCCTTTGGAGAATGGTAGCTGTGGGTGGGAATCAACTCATATTTTACTACTCGGACCATGCTCCTCTTGGCATTTGCATCAAGCGTAGTGCATCTGGCCATGGCATATAACACGAGAAACTTTCTAGTTGGCTTCTGAAGTAACCTAGAAAGGAAGGTACTTTTGAAACGAATGATGGCTTAGCGTAAAGCGTACCAAAAATCTCTAGACCAGCTGAACTCAGCGATGAGTTGCACAGAGGCACGCAGGCAAAGAATTAGGAACACGGGGTCAGAGAATAGCATGTGAATGTTCTGCCCTCAGAAGCCCAAAGAGGTGCTGAGTGAGATTTATGCCAGTGCTTTGTAATCCTAACACAGCAATTACCAATAATAACACCTAAGAGTAAATGCCTGTAAATGGCAGGCTACTTAGGTAATTTTGAAAGTATTTTTGGAATAAATAGAACCAGTCACAATTAAAATTAAACGATCTTTTTGGATATTGATTTCCTTTGCTTTCTTCATCTCAGTCTGAGATACCTTTTATTTTAGCTCGCCAAAGGAATAGTGAAGGTATTTCCCCATGCTGGCAAAGGTATTTAAAATGTTTCTTTCTGATCTTCTTAAGTCACCTTTTTGGACATTATAAAGCAATTCCATTTCAAGATGGTGCAAAGACATATGTAGCTTTTAAAGTCATAGGAAAGGGCTCCAAGATTTGATCCCAAGGGTCCTGGTTAAATTATATCCTTTCTGACACTCTGCAGTACTCACCAAGCCCTTTTAAGAAGATACCCGCAATAGCTGCATAGTTGCTTCTTTTTCGTTGCTTGTTCACTTCTACTTTTGTATTGTTATTCTCTGTGTGTGCTTTTAGGTCGGGATGAGTTCATTCCCTAAAAAAAACACCTGATCAGCTGAAGATAAATCGCAGGTGCTCTGAGCACCAGTTAGCTTGAGTCTGACCCTGGAAACTGCTCTTCCAGTTCAGTTCCTGTAGCTTTCCTATCATTGAATACAAGTGGCTGAGTGAAGCTGGAAAGAGGAATTCAACATAGAAGCAAGCCAGACTGGTAAATCATCTGTTAGTTCTGCTGTCTGGAAACTGAGGCAGGAGTCAGATTTCATTTTCCGCTTCATGTCGCAAGCATCGGTCGGTGCACCAGTGATGTTTAAGTGCAGGTCAGCAAGGCAGTCCCTGTTCCGAGTCTTTCGGTGTTTTGGGATGCTACATTTCCACATCACTTTCCTTTGTTAAAAGAAGATAAATAAAACGGTGTCTACAAACACGTGAAAAGGGTCTCTCTGAAGGGAGAACTAGTCAGCAGACCTATTCCACCTGTAATCAAAAGCAGAGCTGCAGCTGGCAAGGCTGGATAGAGTTCTGCTAGGGACAAAAATATAAAAAATGAGCATTTGCTGTCTAAAGATGTAAGTAGTTCAAGTAAGCAAACACAAAATCCCTCTTTATTTTTCAAAATGCTTACTCTACCCAAAAGTGTCGCTGCTAAGCAGTGACTAGCACATCAGATGATCTAAGTCCTTTTTGGTTAAGAACATGAATTTAACCTCTAGAATGCATTAGCTTGCCACCATTAACCACCTGGTGGCTGCAGACTTCATGAGCAGAATGTCTCTCACACATGTTCTGGTGTTTATTAGTATCCTCCTTATAGTGGTGTTGAAATGGGATGGTTTTATGGAGAGTGAGTATGTTAAAAAATGTCATTGCTGGAATCGTCAGCAGATGTGTGTGATCTTTGATGAGCAAATTTTAAACAAATTGGAAGGAACTTTACTTGCTGTGATCTAAGATGAAATATGCATCTGTAGCCTTCAATAATTTGGAGACATTTTCACTTCTGATCCAGAGAAGCAATGCTGTAACCTTTTTAAGAGTTGTTAAAAACACATTTGTAATCTAACCTTTCCTACTTTTTTTTTTACATGATAACAGATTAGATAGGTTCTTAACCTCTTGTTTTCCATGTATTTTAGCTTCATTTGAAATATTGCACCCGCAGCTTTATGAGCCAAGGCAAAAAACCTCTGCTTGCTAAACTTGAGCAATCAGGAGGGAACAGATGATGAAAAACTAACAATGTTTTACTCATCTACCACTCATTTTTCTTCACAGGCATGTAGTGAGTAGATATCAACAAAGACAGTAATAAAAAGCACTTTCAGTCCTCAATAATCAATGTGTGCTGGTGAGGTCAAGAACAAATATTGGAAAGGTTAGGACATGTAGAGAACTGTCTTCCTGTGTTGTGACGCTCAGAGCCAGGCTGGGATTTTTTTCAGTTGCTCTTTTGAAAGCAATTAGAAGGAGGCATTTCTGTGGCTGCATAGGAGGCTTTGTGCTGGCTGGGCATGTGGTCAGCTTTTTTTGTAGCAGCTACAGTAGGTCAGGTAGCATGCTGAAAAAGAAGTCCTTCTCAGTGGATCAGGGCTGTCATACTACTCTGCCTGGGACAAACATTTTTAAAGGCATCTCAGAACCCAGGGGATTCAAGCTGTTTATTCATCCACAGCAGGAGCACAAGACTGTGCTGTTGAATGAGTCTTCAGGTCTACACCAACAAGATACTTGAGGTTCCCTGGAGAGAGAAGTCCTGGCCTTAGGGAAGGTTCAGCATTGGGAACTCTCGTCTCTGGTTTTGGGATAACAGGGACCTGCTGACGGTGCCTTCTGAGTTGTTTGTCAATGTTCTCTCGCCCTTCAGTCTGACAGGTTTCTTCTAGGTTACAGCTGATGAAGTAGACCTGTCACTTCATCCGTGTTCCCCCTGAGCACCGTCTACGCTGAGGCAAGTGCAGAGAGAGTACTATGTGTGTCCTCCTCAGCACCTGCCAGGGAACAGTCTCCTGTGTCAGCACGAGTGATTTAACATATTTAAAAACAGTGAGCTGAAGGGACCGTGGAAAGATGACTTTGTTCTCCTCAGATGAACTTGGTTATTTGTGTTGTTCTTGGTCGGTGTAGTAAAAACTTTATGAAGGAAATAAGTTAATACAGTTGGAAGACGTTGTAATGTAGGCCTTTGGTATCCCTTGATAAAGCTGAGACAGTTAGGTTATCAGAGAGAAGCCAGAGACTTAGCAAAAGCTCAAAGTCATCATAGATGTTCAGTTATTTTACTGATTAATTAAGTTACGTAGGTTGCCTAAGAAATGCTGTATGAATTAGCAGTCTCTTGGAAGGGCATGGGAATACTGCAGAGAAAATAAGCGTAAAATTAATTTACTTGTAGGGTTTCCTGCAGTGGTGCATCGGTACTATACTTTTGTCAAGATTAAATGAGATTTGGGGGCTGATAACATCTAGGTGGGGACACTATTGTACCCTAGGGACAGATCTGTAATTTCATTTATAATCAGTCAGACTAATTTCTATGTTTGCCTCTGATTAAAAAAACAGGTCAGAAAAAGAAAGAATTGTGCTCTTTATATGCAGGGGACCTTCACACCATAAGAGTGCTTCAAAACACCAAGACTTCACGTTCCCTCTTTTTTTCCTCTTTGTGCTTGCTCAGTCGGTAGGTCTGTGTAGCTTGCTTCTCTTTGGCAAGGAGCCGCTGTGTGGGACTGCCTGCTAGGAGCAGAGTGCAAGGTAAGTGTTGGATATGCACGTTTCTGATCTCCATGATGAGTATGTGCCCAGCCTCTGGTGTGGGGAGAAAGAGGATTTCTGTGTGGCTCAGGTGAGGAGTAGTTGTTTAACCTCCTAGTTCAGTAACCTAGTTCAGTAACCACTGAACTAGGAGGAGCGTAGTAAAGGAGGGAGTTGTACTTTTGGCATTTGTGAGCATTTCAGGAGAGTGTTAGAGACAGCCCAGGTCAGATTTTGATGAACTGAGCTTGGATGCAGAAGGCTTTAGCCATTCTGACCTGAAAGACTAGATCAACATCAGGGAAGGCTTCTTGGAAAAGGGATGAGTAACCATTATTGAGGACAAAGGTGGGAAGCCTGTGAAATCTGTAGTGGGCAAGTATGCATCTGGAACCCTGTGTGTTAGGGTTACTGAGCATCAAGATCCACTTTACTAAATCATTTCTGTATCTTCACAGTGCCCTTTATAGCTGAGGAGTATCATTATTTTATCTTGTGTTTTGTGGACAAACAGCAAGTTGAAAACTGGCTGATTTTTGCATATGAAGGCTGTGACCTTGCTTGGTGTTAAGGCTCTCTCCTCTGTGTTTGGCTCAGTTCCATAAGCCTCAGCTCATCCTTCCTTTTGGAAGATGATTTCTTTTTGTCAATGTTCTGCCTGTTGTTGATGGGTAAGATCTCAAAAGGAAAAGAGACCAAGTTAGTATATGAACATTTGCTAAGCTTTTTCCTTAAAGAAGGTGGGAGGAGAAGGGAATGATGCTGAAGAAGAAAACTCTTATCAGGGAAAAAAAAGAGTTCTCACTGATTTTGACAGAGCAACTCTCAGAATTACCAGATCATCTTCAGCTGTTGATCTCAGTGTTTATTTTCAGTAACTCTTTATGAAGGAGAAGCCAGTGTTCCCCAGTTCAAGTATGCCAGCTCCTTTACTCAGCAGCACATCCCTTGGCGTGTGTTGTGTCCAGAGCCCTGTGACTCAGGCTGACTAGCCAGCTGGCTGTCCACACCTGGGCTGAGCAGGGACCGCTTTCTACCAAGGTTGGAGGGAGTTGTGAAATCATGTTTCCAGCCTGTGGAGGTGGTTCAGCTGCTGATCTATTGTCACATCTGTTTATGTAGCCCATAAACATGTAGAAAGGGCCCACCCAGGATGGAAGAGGGTCTCTCAAAAAATATTCTTTATTCTTCCTTTTACTTACAAGGATTTGAAGAAAGCCAGAATAAGCTTTCAGTATCTTTGCTTTTTCTGTAAAATATTAATGAAGCAAGGATGTGATCTTCAGAGACAAGAGGGTTTTTTACTAGTAAGCAGTCAGTAAGGAAAACCAATAAAAATGTCCTCCCTCACCTTCGGTGTTTAGAAGACAAAGAGGACTTTTGACTGTTTGCGTTATCCAAGCTGACCCAGTTGCACGCTTTCAGAATGACTGTGCTACTGATCCGAGTTGTGCATCTCAAATACTTTGTCGGTTGCTACCGCACTTCTGATAAGGCCCCTTAAGTTTGTATTTGCTTCCTGAAACACAGCAGAATCTAATGAAAAGCATCATTGTTTTGAGACACCGTGATCTGCGGACAAAAGAGCTGCTGTTGTATAATCCTTAATAGCAGGTTAGAGTGGCAATTGTTCCCCAGTTTGAAATTGGTATGTGGAAGGATGGCTTTCCAGTTCTCTCTCTGGGGGTGGCACGTCTCGTCTTGTTCTCTCCCTTTGGGAACTATAACTTCACACGGAGTTGTTCACCTGTTCTGAGTTGGTAATAGATCCTCACACAGGATTGAACGCTAAGTGTGTAACTTAGAGGTAACAAGCTGAAAGGGATGAAAAAGCCTGGCAGCCGCCTTCTCAGAAGGGGGAGCAGTGCTCTGGCTGCTGAGTACCCAGAGGTTATATTTGTCAATTCTTGCCAGCAAGTTTATTTGTTGCTAAAGATGCTTCAGATTGTTCTGATGTAACACAACAGAGTTGGAATAGAAAAGTTAGGCTGACTTTCCTTTCTGATTTGCAGAATTCAGTGTGTTCACTTCCACGCTGACATTTCTGCCTTTCATGCTGTTTACGTTAACCTGCAGCTTAACGAGCGTGCTGTCACACTTCGTCTTTTTAGCAAGGGTATTAGTATTTGCTGATATCAGTCAAACAGTGAATTCCTGTTGTGGTGGGCATTTGCATCAAAGCTTACCTCCTGGTTTTCAGCTAAAACAAATACATAGGAACTCTTAAATATTTTCTTTAGGGTGGACTGTATCAGAGCAGAGGGATCAAATTCGTCTCTAGTTTCTAATCTTTCAAGACCTTGTGCAACCTGAGCAATTCCTTATGAGAAAAACAGTGTGAGTGAAATATTTGAATTATCTTACGGGTTTCTTACTGGAATTTAACAGCTGGAGAGAAAAAGCAGTGAGAACAACATCTTCTTAGCCAGGTCCATGCTTGCTGTTGGCAGACACTCAGTTGGACAGCAGTTTGGGAACCTCTGCAGTAGAGGTTGCTACAGGCTGCTGAAGACCTTTTCCCAAGGAAGCAAGTTTCCCAGGGTTGTTAGGGTACACAATTCATGCTGGTGTTAGCTCTGAAGAGCCTTTGTTTGTTCATTCACCTTCTCTCCAGGTGAAACTTCTCTCTGGAGGTTTCTTTCCAATATTGCTTGTGCCTCAGCCTCTTACTCACTGATACCATTAATTTATAACGTGAGGAAGAATGACCTGAGCATCATACTCAGTTTGACTGACATATTGTGTAGCTCAGACTGACTTTTATGCATTAATTCTTGACACTGTGAAGAAGACTGATTGAAACATTTACCCCACTTCATTTAGAGCTCTCTGCTGATGGAAAAACTACTTTAGAGGTTTGTTGTTTCATAATTAACTGTCCTCTCTGTTAATATTTTTGGGTTTTCTGTGAATTTATTTAATTTCCAGTTATGGATTCTTGTTCTGCCATTTCCGAACTGAGAGCCCTCCACGGTCACATTCCTTTCCTGTGTGTAAACGCTTTTAGACTATTTCCAAATCACCTGCAGAGCCGCTCTCTGTAGATTTGCAGTCTTCCACTCCAGCCTTACTCTCTTTAAGCTTTGTTTCTTCCTCAGTATAATCAGCATCCTTGAATGGGGGTAGCTGGCGAAAGACAGTTTTCCAGCAGTGTTTGTAGCAGAGACATGTAGGCAGATAGAGTCCTGTTTGGTGGTCTTGTACATCCAAGGATCTTATTTGACCTGCAATTAGAGTATTGCTTTGAGAGCTCATAGTTGCTGACTCTGTGGCATAGCTCTTGCTCTTCTGGATCAAGTCTCATTTCTTAAGTATGGTCCTCTTCCTTTTTTTGTAGCGGTAGGACAATATGGGGCATGCTAGACTTAGAGAAATGGAGAACTAGCATTATCTTTTAACAGCTTGTGTAAGAAGCAGTGTGTTGAAAACAACTCAACTGACGTGGTAATTCTGCAGGAAATACTGAGAAGCACAACCTCTATGGAAGCTAGAAAATACACTAGTTAGCTAAGTGAAGAATTTGTGGTTCCCATTTCAAGGCAATAAACTCACTTACAGGTAAGTGAGGAAAATGGATGGTTTTGAGGTACTCAGAGAGAGTGAGCCTTGAGGTTTGCTCCTCACAGAGTTGCACTGTGAATTTCATAGTTTTCCAAACTCCTCTCTAACTACCCATAAAACTGATGATAGTTAAATAATGCTTAAAATATTGTAAATAACTAGTGCTCCTTGGAGTTCCTGAATGAATAGAACTCCTTGGGTAGAAGTGAGTGGTCACTTGAAGAAACTCCAGATTTATCCGTCTCTGTTTTTTAGTGTGTCTGATGAATTTGGGTCCTGGAGCCCTAGGCAATGTGCAGCCACTCTGTGGATATGGTTGTCAGTAGAAATAGTCTGGTAAAAAAATCCATGCAAAATAACCAGGGTGTTGTTAAATGTATTTTACAATGTATTTGATATATAGCCATTTCTTTAGTGTCTGGCTTTATGATAGAGATAAAATTCAGTCTGAAATTAAAACAAGTACTGTTAATAAGCCACACGAGTAGCATTCTTCCTTCTTATACCTTACCCCTCAAGAAATAACCCTTGAGTTACTGTTGTTTATCAGTCAGACCACAGTCAAATAAATGCATGGCTAGGAATGCTTTACCAATTTCACTAAATGCACACTCCTGGAAAAAGCAGCTTCGTTGATGTCAGCGTTGTGGTGGTGCCCAAGAGAAACAGCTGCCCTCTTCCTGTGGGAGGATTCAAAGCCAACATCAGAGACTGCAAGCTTGCAGTTGGGAGGGGTCGTACAATCCATGGAGTGAGGAGTGTTACCAATCTAATGTAATCCAACGGGTCTTTGTGTAGAGCAAGTGATCTACTGCAAACCCAGTATGTGTTTCTGTGGTTAACCTTAACAGGTTCATAACGGCAGATCTCTACCTCTTTTAATACCCTGTAACAGGTATACAGAATTATCCTGCTTAAAGCCAACCTCAAGTATTAATTAATCATGAGCTGAGAGTACGCTTTGAAGTGTCTCTTAGAAGCAATTTAATATTCTAATAGGAAGAGCATATTTTGCCCTTCCTGCCATTATGAACCTGAAGCCTTGCTGTTAGAGAGGCAACCACACAGAAGTGGAAATTCATATAGTGAAGAACTTAACTTTAGGCACAGGGAGAAAAAAAGTAAGTTTTCTAGTTTAGATAACTTACAAGCTTCGCTGCTTATATTTGGAAACTGGGGGCTTTCCAGTGTTGGCAGAGATCTCAAGTCATGGACATATTAATTTTCCAAAAGCATCACTAATTGAAAACAGCTTTTGGAAACAATTTTACCATTGGCTATTAAGCAGAAGTGTTGGCAGTAAAACACAGAGTGGTTTGAATTGTCATCCCAGGATTGTGGGGGAGAGGGAAGGAACTATGGGAACTAACAGAGCTGGTGTGTAAGGCTGCAATTCAGAATAAAATCAGAGTCATTCGTCATCCGTGCAATCCCTGTGGCTTGGAGCGAGTCAGAAACCTGCTGCCTTGGGGCTTTTGTCAGGCATAAGTACATGTAGTTCTCAATCTTCAAGAATTTGTAGCCGTGATCTAGATACCTAGTGTAGCTGAGACCTTGACCAAGACTGATTGGTTTTTGTCTTCTGATTCCTCATGAACTGAATCCACTGTTGTCGTTTGCAGTGCATTTCCTGGTTTGCCGTCAGGTAAATTTGATTTAGCCTAAAATATATGCAGCTAATTATTTTAGGATTCCTGGGGAGACTTTATCAGACTGGCTGGCTAAACGTGCTCATCTCTTTGTATTGTTTAACATTCTCCTTGGTAGCAAATTGAATGGGATATGTTTTGTTATCATCAAGGGATTAACTGAGACTATCATCCTCTTTTTAAAATGCAAACCAGAGACATTTCTTGAAGAATTCTAATACTGCATTGCTCTTCATCTCTGTGCAGTGCTGCCTCTGATCTCTTGCAAGGATTTCTTTTTAGAAAATCTTTTTATTGTCCTTAGCTCTCCAAAACTGGGACCTCCACCAAATTTCGCAAGTTGGTTTATTGCAAGACTTGTTTTCTTTTTTACATTGTACTGATAGGAGCTCAAGGAGCAGTTTGTCCTGTTTTCCAGTGTGTTTTGATTGTACTCCTGGATTCTTGTGATCATTCTGTCTTCTGTATATCTGAGACTTGTAGTTCTGAGATATCAGGAACATTAAAATGTGAACTGGGGAGTCCCCCACCTATTTTCTCTGCATTGATCTTCCCAAGTCGAGCATGAGTGGAAATTTCAGTATTTAGTTCACATGAATAGTTCTCTTGGGTTTCAGAAATGCAGTGTAACATACTTTTTTGTTTTGCATTTTTAGTTCTAGAAATTTTGTGTCACCTTGTCTCCTAGCAGCCCCGAGATGTCTCATCTTTGTCTCTAGCCTGCTATGTCCCTTCCGTGAGGTTGTGACACACAAAGTTTGGGGTTGTGGAGTGAGCGCTCTTCCCTCCTGGAGACCGCTAGTGGGGCCTCCAGCTCTCAGCTAGTCCCCAACTGAGTTGAGTCACGCCTTGGCTGAAGTGGGAGCCTGCACAGAAAGGACTGTTATAGGAAGGTAGCCATTGAAAGGCCAGCATGTTAAAGGGAGGGTAACTCTTGGTTTTTGTATGCTAGACCGATGCATTACCTCTGCGGAGGACTTCCGTCTGGGCATGGCAGGTGAGATGGAGCACAGGGCCTGAGTGGCGGTGTGGAAGAGGAGACTGAAACGTCTACATGGCAAACAAATAGATAGACTGGGAATGTGGATGCAACATGGGAGAGCTGGGAGTCAACACCGAACTTGATCCCTGCAGGGAGCAGCAGTCAGGCATATTTAGAAACGTGTAGAGATTTGAGTGTGCTAAGGGTGTATCAGCATAGGCATTATTCTTGCTCTGCAGTTTCAAGCAGGGGACATATATCAAGGCAAACGTGTATTTATGAAGCTGGCAATTTTTAGCATGAAATTTTATTTAATAGAGCTGACCCCTCAGTGACTGCCAGTTGATGCTAAGCATTGAAATCTGAATTCATGTTGAAGTATACTGTGCAAGGAAGATGCAGCGTATCTTTGTGATTCATCCTGACTGTGGTAGGAACCCAGGCTGGTTTTTAGCACAGGAACTGAGGAATTAGGACTTCTGCATTTGGTTGCCACTGTGCTATTACCTCCTCTGTGTCCTGCTATCCTTAGCCGACAAAACGGGGACTGCATCTTTTGCTGCCCCGAGATGTATTATGTGAATGAGAGTTTGTGAAGTGCTTTGGGATAGCAGGTGTAAGAGCTGCCATTCTGGGTGAGACCAGAAGCCTACCTGGCCCCTGATCACAGAGCAGCAGTAGGAGATGCTATTGAGAGGGGTGTCATGGGCTCACTTTTTGCAGCCCATCCTGGGATGTCAAATGCTCCAGAGGATCAGAAGATCTGATGCTAACCTGAGTGGATTTCACCTCCTTTGCTGCTGGCTGTCCCAAGTATCTAGGCTAAACTAGGTGCAAGCTACTTCTGCCCTCGATGGGGGGAGAGAGACACTCCTGGAAAGTCACTCAGTTTTCTTCGCTGCCTTTACATGGACAGTCCTCTCAGCGGCAGAAAAAAATGCTTTTCCCCTGTCCTGTTTGTCAGGCTGTACCATGACCTGAACCAGGCATTTGATATTAGTCTTGAACAAGCCAGTCTCAACCCTGCTCCCTCTGCTTTTGCCCTGTCTCAGGATCATAAGATGATTGGTTCCTCCCTTGCTGAGACCCCACAAAGGCCCTTTTAGATGGAAGAGCATTGCAGTGGGGAGCCGGGAGCTGCTGCAGGCTTGGCACAGGCACCACGAGACTTGTCTGTACACCTACAGCCTCCGACTACACGCAAAACTTTTAAGTAGCTGGCATTAGGTGTGGTGCTTTTTCTCTCTGTTTGCTTTCCACTGTGCACGTACATGTGTGGGTCGTACTGACAAGGTATTAATGATTCTTGAAGCAGAATGTGCGAGAAGAGGCAGATGTAGTGCATGGCTAATCAGTGTGAGTACATGCTACAACCTGGGGATTGGTTAGTGATGCTTTTATTTTCTGGTATATAAGCTCTCAGAGAATATCCTGAAAAAAGTGAGATTGTCACTGCTGTTTTGTTCACCTCTACATTTTAGTGTGTATGCCTCTGATTTGGCATTGCATCATCCAAGTGTTAAACTCAGAAAAAATTACACAGTGCATTTAACCTAAACACATCAAGTATTAGCAGGTGCAGAAATTTCTTTTTGTTGGCCAACAAAGATAAAGAAAAATAATAGTAAAACTTGAAGGGGAATGCTTCTGGACATGTGATTTGATATATTTAAGTACTTGAAAAAAATACACTACAGATAATACTTGAAATCAGCCTAAATCAGCCAAAATAAGCAAATGGACTTACCTCAAAATACGTGCTAAAAAAATCTCATGTTCTTTCAGACCAAAGCACATGTGTTGAATAGTAGCTCTGTATCAAAGCTTTGAAGCGGAGATTTTAAATACTTTTTTCAAAATGAACCCTGTACCATGAATGCTGTCAGATGCTTAATTAAGACTGCACTAGCAAGGAGTATGTTGGCAGTAAATTATGGGGAGGTGTTCTGACATGCTTTATCTATGTAAAGATTTCTATTTTAATGTGAAGCTATTTACAGATTATTGATTTCAAAAATAGATTTGTAACTAAAGAAAGATGCATCGTGTTTCGGTTGCTCAGGGTGGAGAATCTTGCCTGGCCACCTGCCCGCTCTCTTAGATGTTTATTCCAGTGGCGTACAAGTGTGTGGAGTGATTCAGTCCTCCTTACTTTTCCATTTCTGTTTGGAAGAAGGAATTTGTATTCAGGGATCGGGTCCCATGCCTCTTACCCATGGAGGTAGGATGATTTTTACACTTTTGAAGGATCAAAACAGTTTCCTTGAGGGCCATGAGACTGTATGTGTGAGTAAGACTTTTGGATGAGGAACGTCCATGACAATATCTATTGTCAGTTGTTACTGTCTTATTTCAGAGCAGTAAGCTATTGTCACAGTGCCAGTGGAGCCTGCTAAGCTGTAAGAGTGCCTTTGAGTTCATGTAATACAAAACTTCAGCAGAAGGTTTTTTTTATTTTATGCCGTGTGAATATTAGAAGAAAGATTTTAATAAATAAATCAGGGCAAAGCCTGAAGGTAGAGGTAATATCTTTTATTAGACTGACTGATAGTTTGAAAACTTAGACAAGCTTGCGTGCCCAAGAGCTTGTCTATTTTTTCCAGCCATACCGGTTGGTCTAATAAAAGATACTGCCTCTGTCTATAAGCCTTGTCCTGCCTATGAACTCTGTTCATCACAGCTATAGCAAAAAAAAAGTGCTGGATCACTAAAATAATTCATGCCCTCCTTGCTTAATTATAGAAACTCAGCTTTTTGTGATTTCCTCAAGTCTCAATTTTTTGAATCCCATCACAGGCAAAATTATGCTGTCTGGTTTCTCCTACTGTAGAGGAGGCTTTCATCACACAGGAGCTCAACCTATTTCACTGATTTCTAAATTTTAGAAAGAATGCTATTAACAGTAGCCTGCTAAAATTCCTCTGCAATCTAGATTTTAGGGTATTTTGTAGGATACCATTGATGAGCTATCAGATGTCTGGCATGGATGGCCACTGGGAGCAGTCCTGTCCTAGTACCTGTATCGGCATCCCCGATGTGGTGTGATGGCGGTGGGAAGCAGATGAAGTGGGAAGAAGAGACTGGCAGAACAGAAAGTCTTTGGCTTTGACTGTGGGTGTAAATCTTTGAATCTTGCTATGTGTTTGGCAGGGTAAACAGAATAGTGTAGCACTTCTCAATGGCAGGAAGCTTGGATTTGGACTTGTTTCAGCTGGAAGACCTAGACCTAGAGCTGTCTAAGAGTCATAAGACCAGCCATAAAACAGTTTTTTTCAAAGCTATTTAATATGCCTTTTAGAGGCCTTAAATGTTTATGTCTTTTGGATCTGAATCTGTAGCTCTAGGCTATTAGCTTTAAAGTAGCTCCAGGTAACACCAAGGTAGCGATGATCTGGACCATCCTGAAATATCCATGGAGTAGATGCTTTTCGACCCTCTGGGGACACAAGCCCTTTCTGTAGTTTGCAGTCTTGGAGTCATACCAGATCCCTCACTGTGTTGCACGTCTCCTGACTGCTGCCCGGCTGTCTGTCACTCTTGCAGGAGCCCTGCTCTTCTCCCAAGGACTGCTGCAGCCCTTCCTGCCTGTAAGGAAGAGTTGCCGCAGGCCTTTGAAGTAGAACAGGTTGATGCTTGTGGGCTGTTTAGTTCTGTGCCCTGTGCTGCCTTCCATCTGCCTTTGGACATGGCTTAAATAGCTGGTAATAGCTTATAAGCCCTCAATAGCCGGGCCTGGGCTATTTCAGAAGCTGTTTCTCCCTGCATGCCCCATTGTGGAAATTGCGGCTGACTGGAATGGCCCGTTGCCCTCTCACTGCCGTGACCTCCTGTCCTGGGTGTTTTGCAGGGAATTCGGGGGGAGAGCTTTCAGCTTTGGCATGCGGTCCCTTGGGCTGCTCGCCAGGGCCTAAATTTGGTGACCTTTAGGATGTGGCAGAAGATGCTTTAGTAAACCTTGGTTATAGTAACTGGGAGGCAAGCAGAGAATGCTGGAGGAGGGAGGAACATGGGTTTTTTTACAAACAAGCTGTTTACCATCTGCTTGATATTTATGACCAGCAACTAGTAGGTAAATAGACTAACAAACGCTGTGACAATTGCAACTGTTGCTCTTTAATCAAATTTAAAACTAAAAAATTATACAGATTTACTCTAGGAGAGCAAATGCATGTGTGACTTCTCATGCTGCTTTGGACACTCGCTCTACTCTATATTTTGCTGAAATCAGCTTGCTCCTCTTCTGTAAAATGATGGCAGTCATATTTTAAAGACAGATAGAAATGGTTACTGTATCATGACCTGTGTGGTTTTCTTTCTTTTAAGGAAAAGCAAACAAGCCAAACCCTGTGGTCCAGCAATTCTGTGAGTTACACAAAGAATGTGATTTCATGTTGTATTGAATTTGGTATAACTGTAGGATGCATCTCCCACTCTGCTCTTCACACCAGCTGTAACGATAGCATTGTGGCAGGTCGAGCTGAGTTCAGCCTGCTGACCAGTGGTGAACTGTCCAGTTTTTGTTTGCATTTGGTCAGTTAGTTCTGCTGGGTCAGGACTTGGACTAGTGAATTGAACTGGCTCACCATGGAGCCGCTTCATCATCCCACCTGCTGCCAAGGTCTCAGCAGGATGTGTGTCTGGCTGGAGGAAGAGGTGAGCAGGATTGCCCTGGTATGTTTCTTCGATGAGGAGGACTGTCTGGTTGTTTGATTTTGACAACCAGTACTTGTGAAGGGGTGCAGATGTTTGTGAAGATCTGCTGGTGAATGTGTACAATGCTGGTGTTACAGGTTTGCAGTATGTTCTTGCTCTGTTTGAATGTGACTGACCTGCAGAGGACAAAAGATCATCTTTCTACTTTCCTTCCAATCGTTTCTGCTAAATTGACATCAGTTTGAAGCTTTGTCTTTGCTTAAAGATCAAATGGCCAGGGACAAGGCTCTATTTTTCCTGTGTGGTAAAAACAGCAAGGTCAGCCCTGTTGGGGTTTGTAGGGTTGGCCCTGCCTCATTTGTCTTGTGTATAAAGGGCAGATACACCTAACGCATATTAGTAACTCTAGGGTCTAAAAATACCCCTTTTTGGCAAAGAAAACAAAGTCTCTGTTTCTAAATGCGTTTTCACCACAATGGATAGGGATGTCTTTGCACTTAGAGCCATGCGGAAGACCCTTCCCAGCTCTGTTTTAACACCCTGAGATGTTGTTAGAGATCATCAGACATCTCAGAGGAAAGCATCTTACTTGACCGACAAGCTCAGATTATTCCACTGGGTTCTTTACAAGACTTCCTGAGTGGCATTGCATCTCTTCATGCTAGGAAACAAAAAACTTTCTGGTGAAACAAACCTTGAACTTAAGCAAGCTTTTGTCTACTGCCTCTTTCAGAAAAAAAAAAAGCATTTGAAGATGACAACCTCATGGAGTGACCGACTTCAGAATGCAGCAGATCTCCCTGCAAACATGGATGGGCATGCTCTCAAAAAGTACCGCCGGGAAGCCTATCATCGGTAAGTCATTCAGGTTAACCCCAAAAATAAAGTGCTGAGACAGAGGGAAATAACCTAAGCATAAATCTCACATTTCTTGTTTTTCACTTGTTGGTAAACCAGAAAGGGCATTCTCACCTTCCTTGCAGAAACGTAAAAGACAATACAGTGTTGACCTGCAGGAATTTTCAGACAGTAGAGTTGAGATACATGTACTGGAGCGAGTGAGGGTAGGCTTTCGTAATGCAGTCGAAAAAGTAATCCAAGTTAGATTTTGGGATAAAAGCTTTCAAGCCAAAAAGTACTCAGTGGCAGAAGTGTTGTAGTCAGTACTGCAGTGCACACTGGGACAGCATAGCCTTAGACACGAGAATGCACAAATACGAATAAGGAGGAAATCACATGGGATCAGAAATTATCTGAGAATTCTACCTAGTATGGTTAATTGCGTGCACCACAGGAGCATGCAGAAGCACTAGGCAAGATCTCAGCCTCATTTTCTGTGGTAGGTGTGCCTAAAATCATCTTTGCTGTCAAACAGTTACAGTCTAAATAAACAAGATAGACTATGGAATAAAAGTAATGTTATCCCTGTAATTTTACAGTTTGGGAATCAAAGCACAGATACGAGATTGTTTTCACAAGATGACTTTGGAGTTTTGATTGAACCAACAAATTTAGCCTGCGGCTCCCAAGGTTCCAGGCGTAGAGCATAAAAAAGTGGATGCAGTCTTTATCCTTATCAGATGTCTGAACCAGTGCGGAGTTAAAATAACCCAGCATCGAGCAATTGTCAGTATTCCGTCTGTAGGAGGTATATCTTCAAAGTTTAGCTTGTTTAATTTGAGGAGTCATGCAGTATGATGATCAGAGCATATTCAGCAAGAGTTGGGGAGATGTATGTCTGATACAGAAACAGAAAAAAGTCAAGTTTCCCAACCTCATGCTCAAATGCCACTATGCATTTGTGATTCATATACGGTGGTATTTCCGAGGAAGTGTTTTGGAAGTGTTAGATATCTTTGATTCTCCAAATGGAATCTAATTAGAGAAAAACGCCTTAGCATCATATGATAGTCCAGGTTGTACAAATTGCAATGTCTAAGGCTAAGTAATGGATCCTGTGATGCATTTCTGAACCTTCCCAACTTCCAGTGAGTGTCTTAAGCGGTGACATTATTTGAGTATCTTTGTGTCAGCTGGTTTGTCAGATATGGAGGTATCTAATGAATGTAACTATATATAGTATGTAGAAAGAGAGGGATTTTATACCATCCTCTGGCAAACAGTCTTCACATTGTTGAAGCCACTGACAGATTCACCTTTTTGTCATAAATTTACCTGTGACTTTAGTTGTTTTACTACTGATTTAGGCTGATGGAAATTAAGTCAGAGTAAGGCCTACTTATTTTTTTTTTTTCTAAATATTTCCTCAATATTTGTTATGGTTAGGTGTTGACAGTCTGGTAAGTGTTGTACAAGATTCAGAGAAAGCAGTGCTTGTCCTTAAGAGCTCACACATTCAAGCCCTTATCGTATTTACTCTGACTCATGTAAGAAATCTTTCCTCTCAGAAAGACTTTCCTTATGGGAGATGAGAGTGCACTCATATAAAGGAGGGTTTCCCACTAGAAGCTGGGGTCTGGTAGTCAAAAATTAGTCTGTGGTACAGCTTTAAGTACCCCTTTTAAGAATTTAGAAATGTCTTATTCAAGACATATTGAACAGAAATGTTGCTAACTCTTCAGATTTTCATGGGAAGCGCAACATTGGAAATACATTAAGGGGAGACACATTTTTGTTTTGAAATTACTGTCTTTTAAAAAGCAAGAGAGAGAGGAGGAATGGGAGAGAGGGAGGGAACAGGGGAGAATGAGAAAACCTGATGCCAAGAGTGTAGTATAAATGCGTGCTATTAATGGCTTTGGTGTACCAGTTTCATGGGAGTTATTTTGATGATCCAGTATTGTAAGAATCTGAAACAACCTCATTCCAGAAGCAGTGTTGTCAGATTTCTATTTCTGGTATTTTTTGTGATCTTAGTGTTAACAGATGTGATGCTACTTAAAAGATAAGTGCAGACTTAACATGATAGAGTAGGAGTGAAGTTATTTCCCCTTGTTGTTTTGTATTATATTTTTTAGTATTTTAATAATTGTTCCGATGTAGAATGTCTCCTGGTCACAGCCATCAGTTCTAGGGTGTAAATTTGTTTCAGTGAGGTCCAACAATGCTAGGACTCTTGGATGTTGCTGAAGCATTGTCAGTTTTATGAAAAAGAGATATAAAAGACAAGGCATTCATTGTCAAGATTCTTTCTCTTCTTTTTTCTTTCGCTTTCTTTCTCTTTCAATCTTTATTTTTTCTGTGTCTTTTTCTTCTTACTCTAGCAGTTAAAGAAACAAACGTTGAAAACATGAATTTGAAGTGACTTAGAAACAAAAACAACAAAAAAAGAATTTTGAATTTCAAACTATTAATTTTTTTTACCTTAAAGCTGGTTCTAGTGATTTTATGGGCCCAATCTGAGAGGCTGGAGAAGCTTGGTAGCTGGGTCACATTTACAGATAAGCATAACTGGGACTAGCTTTTCATACCAGTGTTGGAATCTTAGTTGGGCTCAAAGTCATTCATTTGGATTTTCTAATCCTGCTAGTGATGTTTGCTTTTCTGAAGTGTGAAATTTAAAAAACTTGTTTCCCTGTTTGTTTAATTTGTGCTTACTTAAGTGAAGATACCTAGACAAATTGATTTAACTTTCTAGTTCTCATGAACTACACCAGATTTGATATGCTTGAATTGTAAATATTGAAGTACCATCAAATAAGGAGAAAAGTTTCCAATCCAAGCAAAATAATTTACCTTAAAAAATAAAAATAATGTTCTTGTGGGCATGAAACTTTTAAAAAACTTTATAAAAAGCATAGCTCTGAAGATACCACTGTAATAATCATATTATACTGTGGTCATTCATAGTAGGAATGTGTTTTTTCAGGTGTTGCACTTCTTATTGTATCATACTTGATGGATGGATGTTCAACATGTAATATTGTTGGCAGAAATCCCAATTGAGACTGGTTTAACTGGTGTAATGCAGACTGACTCAGAGTATGATGACTATATCGTAATCATATCTGAATGCCATAGGCAAGAATGTTCAAAATCAAGTATTTATAGCTGTTTTCCCCTCGTAGCTGTTTTCCTCCCCAAACTTTTGCTTGGTGTTTGGATCAGTATGTATAGCTGCTTAAGAAATTAGAGTATTGAGGTTATTGATTAAGCAAAGTTTGCAAATGTGTACACCTATGCTATGCTGTAGAGTTCACGGGCTGTAAATGCAACAAGAATCAGAAAACTCTATAGGGGGGAAGAGGTGGGGTTTTATCTTCAGGGTATTCCTGATGACTTTAAGACTTTTGGTGAGCTAGCGTTACTATCAGCCACAAGCCTTGTTATACAACAGTGTTGGCGCCTGTTGGAGGTGAGGGCTAAAGTTGAATTAATATACAAGCTAGATGTTATTTATTCTCTAGCAGAGGTCACTGGTAAGAGGATACCGCATTACTGTGCTATTGGCAACATACATTTTAATTCGGAAATAAAATGGATGTGTAGTTGTCAAGTGGCTTTTCCTTAGTGCGTGTGGTTGTGAGGCCACCTCCCTTACGCACTGCTTGTTGACTTTTCCGGGTAGAGGGTAATCACTAGGTCATTTGTTCTGGAGGAGTACTGTCATTTAACGTGATTGTAATTAGGCAAGAACTAGGTTGACTCTGAGCCACCAAATTGCCCTAGTGTCTATTTTTTAACTTGGAGTGAACACTTCTAGGCATCCTCTGGATTATCTCACATAGCTCTTTAGGGTTTAAATAGCAACCACATCTAGTTAAAGCAAATAATGGAAAAAGTTGGTGTTCCATCCACTCTTGTTACTGACAGTTATCAAGATCCAGGAAACAGGTATTTGCATTTACTTTTATTCTGTGGTTTTGGCTTAACAGGGCAGCGAGGCTGAGTTGGCCTTTTTGTTAAACACGCAGGCTTTGGGATGTTGTACCATTTTGCATCAACCTAATTTGAGATTTCTCATCCTGAACATGGGGTTTCTGTTGTTTTTTATTTATTTTTATTTTCTTGCTCTGTTTACTGGCTAGCGCAGGGGATGTGGCGTTGTGATTCCTAATATTAATTCTCCTGCTGACCAGTCATAGAGTATTGAATAAGATGCTTCATAGTTTTGTACTTCAGTTTGCTTTCAGAGCATCTTACGGTGGAAATATGAGTTGAGTGATTTAAGCTGTTAATATACACTGAGATCCCAGGTAAAAAATATTGTATATGCTTTAACAATGACAAAGCAAAAGGATGACAAATTGATTGTTTTGATTTCTAGGGTTAAAGATGCGTTTTAGTTTGTTTGAATTTTTAAACTCTGGGCTATTTGCTGTTTCTCTTGTTTCTTCACTTTATTGATAGCGGATCATCGGTGACTGCAAATGGGTGGAAATGTTATATGAACCAGGCTAGGAGGCTTGAAACCGTTTATCTATTTGGGTGGCTATATATAACGTCTCTTTAAAACAATTAGTTCATTGAGATGACAAATGAGAAAAAAATCTTTACCAGTCTGAAAATGCTCTTTTCATCAGATGTGTTTGGATAGACGATGTGTGCTGTTTTCATGTAGCTGTAAATGAGGCAGCTCTGTAGGCGCCGCTGGCTCTAGTCTGTCCTCATGTGTCTTTGTGCAGCCTCCTTGGACCCCTGCGCTGGCAGGTGCCTGACAAAGGGCAGCGTGTGACTCTCTGTATTTATTTTGCTTTAGTGCTTTGGACATTAGAGGAGGGAGAGGGAGTGCTAAGGTGGCAGAATGGGTGAGCTTAGGAGAGAGCAGAACACTTGCCAAATTAATAATAAAGAAATTACCTTGAAAATGTCCCGTGATCCTTAGCCTTAATAGTTTCACAGCGCAGACAGGTGTTATTTTGGGATGGAATTCATATGTGAACTTCTTGGCACTTTGCTGTTGCCTGGGAAGAAAACCCAAACAATGGAAACAGAAATGGCCAAGGCTATCTCCTTCCATCAGATTCCTGCTGAATTTCAGAGGGAAGAGCTCATAGTCGTGTTTCTGGATACAGCCTCATCAGACTTTTAAGTTCCTGTCATAACCAGATTTTCCAGTTTTATGTCACTATAATTGTGCAAGGATGGATAGTCTTGTGAAATTGCAGGGCAATGCAATGGAAATGTTACCAGAAGTGGCCAGGAAATTTTGACAACCTTCTCCTGTCTCCCCTGTCTCATACTGTTTCATCTGCTTAAAGTGACCTCGAGCCCAAACACTATCTCTAAATATGATTACAAACATACTCACCTGGCAGAATATTCCTCTTCGGTTGAGAAGGAATAAAATGAACTCTGAAAATCTCACATTGTGAAAGAAAAGACCAACATAGTATGATTAATAATATATGGAATGGTCATTACCTGCCTAAAGAGGTGAGACTCAGCAAAAGAATGATGACATTGGTTTTAGCAGTTTAAAGCAGTTTGTTTCTTATGCCCTCCTCAACAAATACAAAAGCATCCAGCACCCAAAGAGAAGACAGTTTGATAAATGTTAGTATCTTCTTAACATTACTTACATGATTTGTGCCAGACAAGTAAAGTTGGTGAGGGACTCAGATGAGTTCATAGCTGTTGACGGAAGTCACCTCTAACCAGAACTATAATATCATGTATTGAGACATCTTCCTCAGCCACACAACATCTGGGGACTAGCTAGTAATACTGAGAACATCCAGTTATCATAAGAGTGGGATGGGTTTTTTTCCATTATTAGCCTTTTTAAAGATGCTATGGGGAATGTAGACATGGAAGCTATTAAAAGCTCATCTATTCAGTTCCTTCTTATTTCTTTTTATACTCTTCAAGCTTATTATTATGGAAGTTGTCCATAAAGTCAAGATTAACCAAAGTGCCTAAACTTTGAGGAAGCGGGAATCTGAGCCTTCTGGCTATTTAGTTCCTGTTTCATGGCTGGCCTGAGCCCAACTGTCCACCACAGTCTTTTTTTAACACATGTAGTTCATGCATAGCCAGCTCCCACTCTATTTGTTGTCCCACTCAGCACTGTTGCAAGTTTCTTTGTATTTATTTGATTTCCAGTGAAACACACTCTCCTGACAAAGAATACTTCTTCCTGCAAGGTATTTCTAGATGTGTTTGGAAAATCATTATAAAAGTTCTCTGTTCCAGAAACCTCACCTCACATTGTTTGTTTTCATTTTCAACACTATGAGGAGTTGTGAACCATGTGCCAAGTTCCTCCCAAGTTGTACAATTCTGTGCATTTTGATTGTTTTGTTGGTGATACTACAAGAATATTATACATGCAAATTTCATTCAGGACACAGAAAGCTTTAGAGATTTTTCACAAATAAAATAAAGACATGTCTACCTCTCAGCATTCGCTCCTCTCCTCTGTTACTCGAGAAGAGTTGGGATTTAGGTTCCTGCCTTGGAACTGATTGACAGGATGAGTAACAAAACCAAGATTAGTTCTCTTGTAAAAATATAAAGGCCTGTGAATTGCAGTGTTGAGGATATGAGGGCTCTGTGACTCCCTTTATGCGTGCTCAGCAGTTCCTTCTTCCGTGCAATACAACACATTTTTCTCTTATCCAGCACAATTCATAGAACTCAGAAAGAAAATAAATACTGTCATCATTGAGAGCCTTCTGCTGTTGCCAAGCTGCAGGGTTTAATCTTTGAGGAAGAACTCATTAGGGAGGAAATGTGCTTCATGGTTTCCCATAAACAGCTTCTCAGGTCTCTTTTTCTAAAGGTGTGGATCCATGCCAGGTTAAGCCACCCCAACTCCAGGCTGCTGCCTCCCTGCTCCCAGCTGTGCCGTGTACTGACTCAGGTCGCCGGTGGGGCTGGATATGGTCTCTCAACCAGATTCCCCATGAGCACTGAAGCCACACTGCACAGGGAGCGCAAAAATGTGGGAGATTCACAGGGATATTCCTTAAAACAGAAATAAAAAGCTTTTTTTTTCATCAGGAAGAAAAGGTGAAGGAAGACAAAGGTGATGCCCTATTTAAGGAGATGCTCTGGTTGCAGGTGTATAGAGCTGGGGAGCTGAGTTAAGGCAATACCCACCTCTGCCTCTCAGCACAAGGAATGGAGGACATGCTCTCATGCTCTGCCTGTGGTTTGATTTGCCTTACTGCCCAGTGCTGATAAAGTTTTGGATCAGCTTAGTTTTTAACTCCAGTGCTCATAGTTAAAAACGATTATGTTCTGAATGGAAAGCAAGCAACATCAGGGGAAGGGAAGGTGTGACTCTGGCAAGTAGAAAAATTATTCTAGCTTAAAACTTCCTTGCCTAAAAACATTGGATGATTGATATTAGTTTTCCTCTTATTCTGCCTTTATCTCAACTGTTTGCAATCTGGAAGCTTCTTTGGGTTTTGTTTTTCTGAATGAGTTGCAAAAAGCTTGCCATCTCACCTTTTGCTTTAGAGACCAGAGGATCTTTTCCCTCAGGTGGTCAGGGTTCTTAGGGTCTTAGTATTGATTTTGTGTTATAGTCATTAAAAACAACTCTTGTCATTTCTCTGTACCGTGTCTTCTGTGGAGACATTACATTTTTGTAGCCAACAGACACATTTGACCGCTATTCTTGAAATCCGGCTGAGCATGCCTTCAATTAGGATCTAAGCACAGCTTTGAAATGAGCCAAGTCTGCAGCTTCTGAGAAGCACCTGGGTCTTCCCAGAAACTGTGGTGGTGATTTAATCTTGATTTTTATCTTTGGTTTCTAGCATACTGCAGATGTTTACTACTTTCAGTAAACCCTCTGAATTAAGCTGGTAGATTCTGGGAGTAAATATTTGTAAGTATCTACTTAATCCCTTGTCTCTAGGGGCACTGTGCATGGGAGACCTCTTCTTTTATGAGGATTTGAAGTTGGGGTCCTGAGTGCCTACAAAATAACTCAATATCTGCCTGGGCCTTCACAAGAGAAGTTAAATTAGATCCTTTTATTTTTATTTTTTTTTTGCCACTGTTTAGTCTGCCTTTTAATCTGCCAAGTTTCGCTTGATTAAAGTGTTCTCATTTCCTGTCCTGAACATGTTGTGCAATAGGCTTCTTTAGCTTCTTTTAATATTTGCTCTGTTTCGCTCCAGTACTGGTGGGTAAAGTAATTACCACGTCAAATCAGTTGGTAGGATTCCTAGAAATCTACTGGGTCCTATGCACCATTGGGGCATTAATAAACCCTACCACGTACGGTTTCTAGGTCATAGACAGTACTTATAAGTCGACGGCAAGAGATCTTCAACAAGAGCTCCCCAGAGGGGCCTGGTATAGTAATTTTCATATTTTAGCCATAAGACTTATTTTGAAAAAAAATATGCTAATACATGTTGTTCATTTCATTGCCTTTAGTAAACTCTTCCAGATCTTTAGTATCAACGGGTGCTCGGTTTCATTTTTTTTAGTCTCAGGGTTCAGTCTGTAAATGCTCTGAAAGCAAGTGATGAAAAATTTCAGAGGCTTAGAGACCATTCCATGGTTTTTGGTCAGCTTAGTGACGTCATCGTCTAAACATAGTCAGACTGGACTGCGGAAGGCTTCTCTTGGGTCACAGCTCCCTTGGTTTTTGCCTTTCACAGGCACTGTCGTATTACCCTTTTTATAAGCGCATTCAGCTCTCTCAAAGTGCTCGTTTTTGTTTGGGAAACCGTTCCCAAATGCTGCAATTCTGAAATGTTTTTCTGAGCTTCTTTAAATTTTCTTTCCTATTCCCATCCTGTTCAGAAGGGCAGAAAACTATGCTCCGAAGGCTAAGCTTAAAGGCAAGAAAAAAATTGGACTTTACAGGTTGGACAAAAAATGTTGCTAGTGTCTTCCAGAGGTATGTTATTCCTTCTTAATGCTCCCAGCTTTCAGAAACAAACTGCACAAACATGAGATCAGAAATTCCGTGCTTGAATTAGCTAATAAATAATGCTTCCTGGCATCAGCAGCAACAGAACATAATCATCTTCACTAATGAAAGTATGAGACTGTGTTTAGTAACAAATAGCATTTCACGTTGACCTCTTGTAAATCAGAGCTGTCTCGATGTTGAAAGACAAACATGGATTCAAGCTGCAGATCTGGATAATTTGCTCCACCTATTAAAAGCCAGCTATTTCAGGAGTGAATTTTAGTGATTTACGATCCCATCTCATATTTCCAAAAGGCATTTCTTTACCAGTTTCCAGGTTGTTTTTTTCCCCATCACTTTGTCTGGTTTAGGTAATACATAAATCTGTCAGAAAAGAGCATCGTCTATAATCTCTGAGGCCCCTTAGTGACAAGCGCCATTATCAAAGGCAGGCACTTTGCCAGGAAACTGTGACTCCCAGAGAGAGTGTGCAAGGTTAGGGGGAAAGTATACTATTGCCAGAGAAACTGTATTCCAAGTGGATTTGTGTGGAACAACAACGATATCCAGTGACTGGTTAAATTAGCCACAGATGTGTTTTCTACAACACCGTCCAAGAAGATATACAGTACTTTAAGGCTTGGTTTAGACATAATGATCTTCTGCAGTCAAATCAGATCCAAGCAGAAAATTGCACGGGTACTAGGGAAGCTTTAAAGGAATTGTGTAATATGATTCAGACAAGTAGATGAATCAGACGGCTGCGAACTAAACAAGGAGCACATCGGTGAGAGATGAGGTAAGACGACTTGCATAGAAGTGTGGTAGTTTGATGTTGGTTGTTTGCTGTTAAAATCTGAGCTGCAGCAGATTGACCTGGGCAGTTAAATGGGCACGTTCTGCCGGCCACCTGCACAGAATGTGCGTGTGGAGGAGAATCTCCCAGCGGTTTCTGTCAGCTTTTCAGAGCGTACGGCTGCTTGGTTTTGCACTTGCCGTCTCCATTGCTGTGCTGCTGTCCCTGTGCCGCTCCTCCTACACAGCAGTGCTGCCAATTTCTTTCTTTTTTTTTTTTTTTTTCAAGAGGATAATGACTCTACTGAGGGCAATGCACTTATTTAATATTTGGAGAATTTTCACATACAGAAGTCAGAGTACAGGTGAAGTCTCTGGGATTTTCCCATGCTGGAGAATTTTGTCTTGACATCACAGCTCGAGCAGTAGAAGGGATTTGTGTCTGAGATCAGTGTTGAAAAGCTCAGCTTCCATCCCGCAGCTGAGTTCTGACTCTCGTTCTTAAAGTTCAGATAAGACAGGCAGTGGAGAGAAGTCCTGTTGAATTACAGATCTGCTATATGGTTTAAAGTTCTGGGGAGACATAAGCAGCTTAGTTACTGTATTAGTTGGAACAGAAAGCAAGAAAAGCTTTTGTTGTATTCTGTGACCTATTTCTTTACCATGTTAGTTGCTTGAACTAAATTGAATATGGTGTATTAAAAGGACCTGGAAGCATTCAGCTTAGGTTCTCATTCCAATAAGCATTAAAAGTGGAATTTAAAAACTAACAGTTTTATCAAGGAGTTGCAGGGGAGTTATAAATAAAAAAAAAAAAATACACAGCAGAAATACCATGTTCTTGTGGATGAAATTTTACCTCAGTCACTGTTTTTCAGAGCTTTATTAAATGTTTTTAACACTGTTGGTGTAAATCTGGAAATGAATCTGTTTAGGCTTGCTTTGAATTTGCAGATATAGTTCCAAAGAGAGCTCAAATGCTGTGAATTTAGTAACAGAAATGTTTCTTTCTTTTCCTTTCCTTGTGGTGTCTTTGTAATAATTTGTTTTAATCAAGCAAATTTTGTTGCTTCCCATCCTCTGCTTCCAATTTAATCTCATTTGGGCTCTGAATTCTGCTTCAGGAGATTTTACACTTCTATTCTTAGGAATTTTTGCAGGTCACATGCAAAGCCATGTGTGTGTGTGCATGCATGCGTGGATGTCTTTAGACGGCATACCAATAATTAGAATAACCCTGCAAAGTCATGACTTTGCTTCAGGAGAACTCATGGCAGAAAAAGAAACATGTCTCCATTTTCAGGTATCTCTTCTGATTTTGACCTAAGAGAGCCAGGCACCCTGACAGCTGGCAGAATGTGTTTGTTCTAAAACGCCATTATTTGCAAAGTGCTCGTACCTATGGTTTTATTCCTTCTCTCTTTACAGGGTCTTTGTAAACAGAAGTTTAGCCATGGAAAAGATAAAGTGCTTTGGTTTTGATATGGATTATACACTTGCTGGTGAGTATCTTCTTAGTTTTTTTTTTGGTCATTGACTTCATTTGGAGTATTGCCTCAACAAGAGGCAATACTGGTTGGACTACTCCATTTAGCAGGTGCTGCTTCTATTAGCATATCTGTTGTTCATTATTCATTGCACTCTCATTTTAGGTGTTTCCCTTAAATTTGTTAGCAGCAAACTGTATTTGGTCACAAACTATGCTGCTGCAGTACGGTTTCAGGAGATTATGGGTGTCAAGGAAACTAAAGCTTAATAAGTTCAATTACTTCCTTAGATTACACTATATTTTGATCTTGCTGCCGGTGCAAACTTGACTTTGAGAAATGAAGTGATTTCTTTTATCCTGGGTGCACATGACGGGCTACACCTTTAGCTGTAGGTTCTCCTGTGTCCTAAGAGGGTCATTTTTTAATAGGTTTTTCGTCTTTCCCACTCCCCTGTTGGCCACATCAGTGACTCATTTTGAGAAGAGGCAAAGCAGGGCGAGTGTCTTCTGTCAGCTGCACAAGTTAATTAGGAAAGCTTTGCCCATTCTTTATGGCAGATATGCTTTGGGAGGTTACGTAAGACCGTTTAGTTTTGTACCATTTTTTGCATGACTTCTCTATCTTTCCAATACACGACAGGCAAGTCCTCAGAGACTTTTGATGAAAGGGGGTTAAAGTTACTGTTTTCTGCACAGTCAGACTTGCATAATTTTATGTATTCTAAGAGAGCAAGAGATGAAAAACCCACTTCTACTTTCCTGAGTTACAGTATCACAGGCTGTAACTGAGGATGTCACTACAATCCTGCCTTCTTTCTCATTACCACTTCCAAGATTGTGAATAAAAAGTTCCTATCACCCTTGATATTTCAATTTAGCATTGTTATGAATATAAACTGAGAAAATGTGAGGTAGAGTGTCAGGGTCACCTAATAATAGGTTAATGCAGTATGTCAACTATGGTCATCTAGTTACTGTGTCTACTGAGAAGGAATGAGAGATGAGTAATGTGGCTGGGAACAGTGTGAGGGGCACAGGAGCTGGGGTCAGTGGCTAAGCAAAGGGCAGGAAGATTTCCACATGCTCGTGGTTCAACACAGTGCTGCAAGGAGCCGTTTTGGAAGCTGTGGCAGGTAATTACAGTTTATATTTAGATAGCTTGCTTTTGTTCTTTTAAGCAGTTATCCGTGAGGCAGTAGTTATATATAAAAGGTTTGGTTGCTCAACACCTTATTTATACATGTGTTTAAAGTTCCTGTCCCTTTTTAAGCCATGAAGTGTACTGTTATTTATCTGTGCTAGATCTGACTGCAGGCGCGTGCTTTCAGTGTTTGTGTTTCCCAGCTGTGAGAGCCTTGTGGCAGTGCCTTTAAGGAGTGCAAAAGAGTTGTTCAAGAACAAATGCTTAAAAAAAAATAAATTATGGGTTTCACTTCCGTAATGGAAAAACTCCTGTGCCTTTTGCAAACCGGTGGCATTTCCCAAGGACTCAAGTGATCCCAGTGGGACTGGCATGGAGCATGAAGCGTCTTGCTAACTTTCATCCTGACAGAAGGAGAGCTTCAGCACTATCCTCACTTCTCCAACTGTTCATTTTACTCAAGTATTGCTTGTTCCTGTAAACACAGAGCAAATGTGTTGTTATCCACAAAACAATTCTTGGCTTGATGAGAGGAAAAAATGTGAATGTTTCAAGCATCTTAAAACAGTACCCAGGGACGAGGAAACCTGGGACTTCCAAAGCTGGAAGATCACAGTGCTACAGTTAAGCAGGCACAGTTGGTGCATTCAGGGTTGTTGAGTGACAGGGGATGGTGCAGAAAAAGAAATAGGATGTGTTCTGAGCAGAAGACTGGAAATCTGGACCACTGTGGGATATGCTGTTGTCCTATGACTTTTTCCATGGTACAACGGAGATAATAGTTGCAGATCATTTTACAAGTAGTTGTGAGAACGTAATTAGGTTTGAAAACCTTTTGCAGATGAAAAACATTGTGCCTGGTAAGTAATATTTCCTTTTTTTTTCACTTGACTGGGAAATTAACATACGAAATTACCTGTTTGTCTTCTTATGTCTCAGAGTCATCCTTTCTTCTTCATGTGGGCTTTTGTTATCTGATCATTATTTGCTATATATAACTGCCACACACAAGAAAAATTACTTATTAATTGGAGGAGCTTTAAAGAGTGTAGTGTTAGAATATGATTAGGATTATAATTAATTAACTGGAAATGAAAATGCAGAAGTGGGGCAAGTGAGGTGTTACATTAGTATGTTGTAGTGCATTCATTAGACCCTGTCCTGTTTTCTACCTGGGCACATTATCTCTTACACAGTCTTTCACATAGACATTCTAACATCTAGATTAAAAAAGGAAAAACAATGTAAAAAGCTAGTTTATCTGTAATATATCATCTAGAAATGGTATCCACATACCAGATGGTGCAAGCTGAGCAGAAGCCTTTTGGAGACCATTCAAGATATGTAAATAGACCAAGGAAGAAGAACAGAAGCATTTCCAGTGTCATCAGCTCCTCATCTAGTTTTCTGCATCTGTACTCTCAGATACTGCTAAGTCACTTTTCTGTAAAGTTGTTTAAAAATATCCCAGGCACAATCTTGGTATTCAATGACTGGAAGCAGTCAGAGCCTTTGACCCTGACAAAAACTATATGCCATGTCCTTTCTCGACCCTGTTGTGAACAGAATTAGTTCTGTTCTAACTCCAACCAGGACATTCCCACCAGAAGTAGACCAGTGACATTCATCTCATAGTTTACAGGCATACACTTTGACATGTCAGAAGACCGATTACTTTGGAACAACTTGAATCACCTGTCTTGTGAAGGGGAGGCTAGGATGTTAGTAAAAGCAAACACATTGCCACTCTCTTTCTTTTCCTTAGGGGGTGGTTCAGTACCAGAGAAGTCAGAATCACTTGACTTATTTTGAACTTTAGAAGCTTAAGACAGTTTCGTCCTGGTACTTTAAGAGTTTAAGGACACAAACCTACTTAGGATAGCACTGTTTTCTGTCTAGAACAATCTAATTCTGGTAGAGACGTGGCATTTCAATTTTGAAGTGTATTGTTACAGCTACTAAACTCATGCTGCAGTGCTCACGTGTTCTACTACTAGCATGACTGACAATGTCAGCTTGCCAACTGACAGCAGTTTTAGTATCATCATGTTACATTGCACATAAAATATGATTTCATGCATTGTTTTATAGGATAGTATTTCTTAGCCTTATTAAATTAAAAGACCACTTCATTGAAAAAATTTGAGACTGTCTGATACAGTTTTGCCACAAGTCAAAAATTAGGTTAAACTTTGAATTCCTGTTAATAACTTCTGTGTTCTTTCTTTGTGTTTGTCTCTTTGCTTGCATAGGGTTGAGAAATATTGCTAATGGGTGGGTTGGGCAAACAAAGTCTTTTTGTCTTGAAGAAGAGAGTCTGAAGGTTTTAGCTTTCTCTTCTGAGAAATTATAGACGTTAAATTGCTGAATTTGTAGCCACTGTGATTACAGCTAGAATTAATTTGACTGCTGGAAGCTCAAAATAAAAGGAAAGCAAATTGAAATAACTCTTACAGGTTTTAGGTTCCTTGTTTTCCCATCAAGGATTGCTGTTGTGTCCTCATGAGTTGAATAAGATCTCCTACATGTATGGAAGCTTCCAAGTCTTCCTAGGTTTATGTCCTGGATACACCAATACTAGAGGCTTAGGAATCTGTGTTGTATATGAAGCTGATTATCACCTTCCTATTCGGTCTGTTTGGTTTACTTGTGTTACTGAATCACATTTAGTACATAAAATGATGTGCTTTTTAAACTGGATGTTATTGGGAGGATAGTCAAAGGAGCAGGAAGAACAGCAGGGTTTGACTGTGGTTTGTGTGCATACTTAAAATAGTTACTGCTTAAAGTCTGGAAGGTCTCGACGCAAACAAGAGTCATCAGCTATTTCAGCCCTTGCTGTTAGCAGAAGTTAAGACAAGTTTCTGCGATGTTACGCAGCCGTCACCCCAGCCGCCCTCCGTTCTCTGCCGCTGACCTTGCTGCCTGCCAGCCAGGACACAAGGCCCACGCTGATTCCTCCGGGCTCCCTTGCTCCTTGGAAAGTGACGGCGTTACACCAGGGTCTGCAAATACCCGCGAAGGGCTGTGTTTGCTATCAGGGCAGCACTGAGAATTTTTCAAAAATTCCTTTTTAAATCCTTAAGTAAGAGATGCTTGAGGGTCCTTTTGTAGTGCATTTTTGTTTGTTAAATAGTGGTTTCTTTTATTATCCAAATGATTCATCTCTACTTATTTATCCTGACTGGTGAGAAGACCAGTAGTCAGTAACAGTTCTGGTCTGCCTTCCAGTTTTACTAGTGCTGTCAAAACTGCCCATGCTTTGGTAAAGGAAAATGTGACATGTAATCCAAAAGATTCACAGCCTTCTCTGGTTTGTGTTTACTGCAAATTGCAGAAAGAAAGGTAAAGGTATGTCAGTAAAGACTCTTCACTGCAGCACTCAGGTAAGACTAGGAGTTGGTGAGGCCCATTGAAAATGCAGCAGAGAGAGATTGGTTTCATACAGCATTTTCTTCGGCTGCTTCCTTCTCAGTGTGAGCTGCCCTTGTAATTAGTAGGTCTGGATTCAAGTAAGGCAGGAGGCCTTGGCGTTACTGGGTCTTAAATGGGACAGGTTGCACAATGAGGTGATGGATAGATGTCCCTTGACAGGAGCAGGTCTAAAGCAGTGGGGTTCTCAAAATGGCTGTAATTTCACACCAAGCCGTTGGCAGATGGAGAGGGAATTAGTAAGAATTACAGACTCAATTGTGCTTGAAAACATTCCTCTGTGACTACCCTCCTTCTCCGAAAGTTATGGCCTTGTTGAAAGCTTTATCTCTGTCTCTGAAATAAATAAGGTGTAGTATCATTTGGCAGGAAGCTTTTAGTTAGAATGCCTTTCCTGTACTTAAATCACTGCTGCTTTCACGTTCTCCAGAAATCAATAATAAAATTAACATTGGCTGATGAAAACTGTTACAATAGAAAAGAAGGGGAAATGAGGCTTGAAAAATGCTGGGATTTTTTTTGTGTGCAGATATGATTAATACAGCATAATCTGATAGGAATATAGCTTGTGTCCTGGAAACATTGCCAGCTTAATGCCAAGATTTGGTGCACTGCAAAGATCTTATTGCAAAATTGATTATGCTTTCAGCTGTAGCATTTCCCTCCTCATCACATGGGAAAAGATATGGAAAAGACAGCTTTAGTCTTTCCCAACTTACTCCAGGGTGCAACATGCGTAAACGGGTTTTGCCCCTTCCTCAAACAGGCATTTGTGTCTAAGCCATCCTTGCAGTTTGGAGAGGGGGAAGCTTTTTCACACCTGCATCTTGTTTTTGAAGTCTTGTTCTTTACCTGTTGACTGTGGAAAAGATACACTCAACCAAAAGGTAGGATTGGCTTGTTGCTGCATGGCAGGAAAGGTGGTAGCTGAATTGAGAACTGATTCTTCAATCAATCTAGTATTTTTACTGTAGCAGAGTTTTATCAGTTTTTTGTTTTTCCTTTTCCACAACTGAGAAATGGGACTAATGAATTGGTACCTTGTATAAAAAAATTCTGGATTGCACAGATGAAAAACAAAGTATAGATGTGGGAGTTTTATACATGTAAGATTGAACTGAATACTTAAAAAATCTGCTGAACTTGTAGTGTAAACAACTGTAAAGAAATATTTGTTCTTCTGTTCAGGTCTCTTTATTGGTACTGTGTCTCTTTATTGGTACTGGACTCCAATAGAAATGTTCTAACAAGACTCTCCTGCTTAGAATAAAGGTTTATCTTTAGTTTCTTCATGATGTAAGAACTACATACAGTCTTTGAGGCTGTTTTGTGGAGATATTAAGCAGTTTTACTTCTTTCCTAGTCCTCTGGATAACACAATTCTTTGAAAGAGAAAGGAACTGATAGATGTGACAACAGTAGCCTTCAAACTGCCCTAGCAAAAAAAGGAGAGATGCCTGGACTATTGCATATCTGCTGTCTGCTTTTTTACATTTGCACATTTCCAGTTTAACAGGTGCAGGTTTTGCAGATTTCATAGACTGGTTTAGCCATTAGTGTTTCAAAGCTAAAGGCAGATGGAGAAACTAAATTGTTCCTAGTATGCTTTGAGCTGGATGATTTTTCAAATACCAGTGCAGTGCTTGAGTGGCTGTTGTCCCTTGCTCTTTGGCGTTTGACCATTTAAAGCTGTGTAATGAGCAAACTGAGGTCTGGAGCTGAGGGATCTCACATGCTGGCATTGGGAATGAGGAGTGGAGAAAACATGTGTTGCTTGCTCCGTCCCAGTAAATCACCGACTGACAAACTGCTAATCTGCTGTCTGTGGATTCTTGAAAAATCAGAGTGTTAGCCAGAAGCTGCTGAAAGAACAGGTCTTCACAGTGTAAGTAAAGTTTCAGAAGCTGCTATATGCTGTTTTCTCGCTCTTAAAAACATGAGAATAACACCAAGCTGGGTCAGCAGGCTGTTAGTATACCATTGGTCAATTCTTGTCGTTGCCAGACAGATGGAAATATGGAGATATTTTTCACTCTATTAGATTCCCTTATCTAGTGATCTTAATACCACAACAGAAGTACTATTAAGTTGCAAATACCATTGTGATGACAAGAACAACTTTGTAGGAGGAACCAAAGCTGAGAGCACAGGCTTTAACTCTGAGATCACACGCGTGCTCATGTTTTGTGAATCCCATATTTTAGCACACTACAGAAAAAACTTAGGTGTGTGGTTTATTGGCAGCATGGGCTCTTGTGCTACATCTTACCCTAGGTGCACACTGTTAAACAAATGTATAGCTTTTAAGGCTCACTTTTTTTAGTGAATATGAAGAGAAATAAGTTCTGTCTGATACATGCCTGAATAATCCCTTAGATAGAGTGTAGAAATAGCTACTATACATTTAGGTCATTTTCTTTTCATATCTAGATGCTAGCAAATTATGTTTGAACGTGGAGCCCATGCAACTATTTCTTTCCCATTCAGAAGACTTCACTGAAGAACTAAGCCCCTATTTTGCCACAGTAGTTGGTTTCCATGGAAATACAGGGATATTTCCAGTGTGGGATTATGACTCCCAGTGGGCTGTATCTGAGAGAGGTAAATTGTGAAGGCCACTTGTTAAGCACAAAAAAAGATTCTCTTGTGTCACAGAAAGCATAAAAAATTCCCATGACAAAACAGGTGACTCTGTAGTTATCTTTAAAATACTATTCCAGTCCAAAAGAATGTTACACCAGTTGTTAAAATTGACAAACGGAAGTTTCCTTGAAATGCAGTCGCCTGAATTGCTTCCCTCAACATGTAAAATGTGACCTCAGCGCTGCTGTTAACCTCAAGCCATGCATTTTTATTCAGCAGAAGAAATCTTTCCAACACTAAGCTCTGTTTTGCCAGCCTCAGGCATATCCAAACAGCCCAAATCTTCGTTACATTGAAGACAAACAAAGTGTAGCAGCAGCAAGCTAAAAATATCTGGAATTTACCAATGAGGGCACTAATAAGCCTGCTTTGGGAAGAGTTAAAGCTGATGATACTTGACAACACTTTTGTTTTTAAAACAAGTAGAAACACAGCACTAAAAACAACCTGGAGTGTAAAACCAGCAATTCAGAGCCAAGCTGAACATAGAACACTGTGTCAGTCCTTGAAGCAACAACAAATCCTGTCTTTACAGATCCTTTTAGCATGCAGAGTGGGAGAATAAGAGCTGATACGGTTCCAGGTTAGAGGTTTTAGAGCTGAAAGCTGTGCTGTGCGCTTGGGAATGTTTGCAGGAGCATTAGAGGTAGGGAATTTTCCATCACACTCAGGCTGCAGAGTGGCTACGTAGCTGCTTTATGGGCACTGCTGCCGTTGAGGACCAGAGAGCTTCTCTACAGGTGTGTGCTGGTTTCCCCACAGAACCCTGTGTTTGGCATTGTCTGGGGACACTGGGGCTGCCACTGAAGCTTATATTCAGAAGATTCAACCCTCTGATGATTGGCGACTCTTACCTTGCTTCCTCTTATCAGAGTTAACTGTCAAAAACATCTGTGAGTGCAAGATCTAGCCAGTCACGCACAGCAGAGCAGCTTGTGTGTTAAGCGTACAAAAGAATCCTGGGATGTACCTGGAGGTTTTGTCGAGGTCTTGTTTGCTGATCACTACAAATACATAATTTCTAGTGAAACAGAAGAGGTACATTAAAGATTGAAGTGTGCTTAAAGCTCAGCTTTGTCTTACTGCACAGAACACTTCTGTGTTTGGAGAGATTTCTTTGGGTAAATTAAAACTGTGATCAATATGGAAGTGGTTTCTTCTCATTTCAGGTTGAAAAAATGAGTGAATTCAAAGAAACAAAACATACTGTTGTTTGTTTGGTGCTATGAAAACTCAATTTAAATCTAGACTGAAGTACTACAGTGCTGCTTTGCATAATACAGTGCATTTTTATTTATGGTTTAGTGGTTAAAATGAAAACCCGGGAGTCAAGAGGACTGGGGTCTGTTCCTGGATGTTTTTCAACTTGTTTTAACTGTAGACGAATCCTTTATGGTCACAGTTCAGCTGAGTCCATAAACAAATGGCGAGTCAGTGATTCACCACGTTCCTAATTGAAAACATATGAGTTGTCCCATGGGTTTCGTTTGGGATTTCTTGCGGTTACAGTGAGGCACGTTTACTGTTTCATCAGTTTGTTTACAGGCACTGAGCTCACAGGTCAGCACAGCACAAATGTGCACGACTCCATCATCCTGTGTGCAGCGAGGCACATCGCAGGCGCCTGGTTGTATGGGCAGAGGTGACCTGAAACCTGTGCTGTGTGCAGCCCAGGCTTTAACAGGAGTGCCCGTTTTCCCTTTTGCGTCTGGCAAGGATACTGGGAAGTGCAATGTCTGCAATGGCCGTGGCAGGAGTTGAGATAACGTTCGATGAGTCTTTGGAAAGAGAAATGCAAGGCAAGGGGAGCTGGAGGCTTGTGATTGCCCCTGTGCCTGGGATTGCCGAGCCAGCTGATCGTGTTTGTACAGAGACTCCTGCAGTACAGGGATCTCTGCAGGGTTTCCAGTTCTCATGGAAAAGAAAATCTCCTGCCATGTTTGCAGTGCAAAATGGCAGCACCCTGCCAGGCTGTGCAAGCCAGGAGTGAGTCTGGGCTCCCGTCAGAGCTGAGCTGCTCAGCAGTTTTGACTCTGCTGTCAAAACCGAAGGGAAGCTAACACCCAGGTGTGAAAATTAAACATGACATTTCAGATTCCTTCCTGTGGAAGTAATGGATTATTTTAACATAGAGAGCAGCGTACTTGAAGTGTTACTATTTCCCTCTTGTTATGTTTCAATGACAGTGCCTGACACTACCTCCCTTGGTTAGAAAAGACACCGTAACACAGAAGCTGAAAGTCGTTAGTATTCTAGAGCAAAAATCCTCTTCTTTTCTAATTATATATGAAAACCAACATTACTCTGTAAGGTGTTATGAAGATAATAGATACCCTGAAAGGAGAGTCAGTATATAGAGGTGAGATACCATTCTTCACATACCATTCTTCACTAGCTGGTTACTTCTGGGGTTCCTCAGACCTCTAGCCCTACAGCTGAGACAAACTTTCTTCAAACTATGACAGTACATAAAATGCCTGCCCAACACTTACCTAGTATGTTTAATTGGTATTGTTACTTCAGTGCGGTTTATTTTTTCATTAAGTCCAATGTCCCAAACACCACCAGGACTGTCACTCACTGTTTCTGTCCAGATTCTCAGCCGGAGTTGCAGGTCCGGTGATCAGAAGGGCCAGGGAATGAGTATTTGGTGTGAAATAGTCAGTGGTCTGGTTGGTCATGGAGGGACGACTGTCACAGACATCCCAGCGATAGCTGGCACTGGGTGCCCAGCTATGCGGCTATGGGTAGAGGAGATACTGGCAGAATGGAGAGCTCTGGGAAAATAGATCTATCCTGTTTTGGGACACTAGTATCTCAGTGATAGGTATTGTTGAGGCAGGATACATAGGTACTTGTACTCTTATGGGGGAATGGAGTTGTAAAAGGGGATCTAGGTCCTCAAGGCTTTAACACTAAGCACTTTTCATCTGCACAGCATTGATATAAAAGTATTTCTAATACATACTTGTGTTATTTATTTGTGGTGCAATTCAGAATATGGATCATCATTTAAAATGAGCAGCACTTTGATCCTGCTCTTTAAGTCAGGTTTGTGTAATTTCAGAAATATATTTGTACAAGCTTAATTATGCATGTTGTGCCTGAGACGTATATGAATCTGGATACTGGCTACCCACCTGTCCACATATGCCCCTAACTGCCTGATTTGCATGCCTTACTCACTGGGGAATAAGCAGCAACTGAAACAACCTATTTCTAGTTCTTTTACTTTCATTTCTTCAAGACTTAGCACAAAGTAGTTGGGCTGCATTTCCTGTGCTTCAGAGAAAAGGCTAAAACCCTTGTGTTTTCTGTCCTCCTTTTGGCTTATCTGTCTTTGTGTGACCTCTGGAGAACCCAGATAGCAGGGCAAATTTCTGAAGATTGAGTGTTTGTTAAAGCTTTTTTCAACCCTTTGGAGGAGGTCATCACCTCTAGTTTGAGAAATACTAATTTTATCTGAACGCCTGAAAGTCAAAAGCCAATTAGTTTTGTGTGCCAACCAAACCAATGTGGGTAGACTAAGGTGTTTCGATTCCCAAGAGACTCTTAGTGGCCAGGGCCAAGGATGGGGAAGCCCACAGCATGGAGAGTGCCCTAAGCACCTGCGTGGGGAAGCAGTCGAGCAGGTTTGTGCCCAAAGGGTCAGAGCAGGCAATGCATCAGCTGCAGAAAGCAGCTGTTCCGAGAAGTTCCCTGCTGATGTGGGGTTGCTTCTCGGGGCACTGGGAGCACCTTTCCTTGGGCTGTCAGCTGGGAGGGAAGGCAGGCAAAGAGCTGGCTGATGAAAGAGATGAAACTTCTTGGGGAGATGATAGGACATCATAGGAGACCACAGTGGCAAAAGCGAGTGACAAATGGGGAAAAACCAGAGGAAGATATGAATGAGACTTCAGATCATCATTTAGTAGTCCTTGCTCTACCTCTCTCCTCAGAAGAGCTGCTCACTCTGTGGGATTCTGCTGTTATTGCAGCAGCCTCCTGAGCTCAGCTTTCCCCTCCTAAACTGGACTGCTGCTGCTGAGGAGCTGCTTCCTCAAAGCTGCCTCAGTAGTGTGGGAAATCAGCGTGTTGTTACTGTTATCAATTCAGGGCTTCTACCAGCACCAAATCTGTAGTGGTTGAAAAGAAATTGGCCGGGCAGGGCTGGCTTGCGGGTGTGCCATTTGAGACAGCAAATACATCACTCAGAAGTGACATGGTGGAAGCAGTGGGAAAAGGGGTGGTTATTTTAACTTTAGTTCCTTCTTCTCTCCCATGATCCCCAACTAGCTTGTAATAAGCATTGACAAGCCCTGGAAGAAACCAGGCTACATCTTCAATGAGAAGCTTCCCTGCCTGCATTTGAAATCTTTGTGTATGTGGAGGAGGAACAAGGAAAGAAAGGGTCAGCCCTTGAAGGGTTTTCCCCTCCCCACAGCTTAAACAGAGCCATCTCATACACTACAGTTTTTCCCAGCTGTTCATTTTGAAACAAACCAGGCTTCAACCACTTATTTTCAAAGCCTTCCAGAAGGTCTGCATACTTCTGTGGGTCCTTTTTGTAACATCATTCCGACTCATTCAGCTTTGTATTTACTGCAAGTTGGATCTTAAAAGTTTTTCTTGATTACTCTGTGCATACCTGTAAGTTGCAGAGTAGGTCTCGTCTTCTTACTGTGTGTTCTTGCAAACCAGTACACTGCAATATGGCACAGCACTACATGCAAGTTTGGTACCAATGTATCCTGCAATGCTTTGCACATAAATTACGCCCAAGTATACAATTGACTTTAGTTGTGCTGCGTCAGACTGACCCGGTGCGTGAGGCTCTCGCTGGTAGCGCCTTCAGATGTAGGGCAAAATTCTCTTCTCAGATTCCCAGAGTAGCTCCTGACTCAGTCTCCTGAGTCTCCTGCACTGACACGTGCAGGCATTTTGTGGTGTGAAAGGAGTAATCTGTCACCGACTGAGGAATGGACAATAATGGCAAATCCCCAAAAAGAACACGAGACCCTTTCTTGAACCAGTTGCTCTGCGTCTGAGAGAAACTCGAAGGGTTTGTGTCACGTGGGCAATGTGCTTGTAGCTTCTTCTTCCTAGTTATCGGCGTTCTGATGATCTAAGACTGCTTTGTGGGTATGAGGACAGAATTTTGCCTGCAGGATGCACGATTACCAACTGCGCCTCCTCTATAAATCAGTTTTAAGTGTATTTGGAATAGCTGCCAGTCCGGCTTCTGAGCTTACCAGAGGACAGAGCTCCAGCAGATACAGTCCCACATGGCACAGAGCTGTTGCAGTTTTAAAATCAGTCTGATTTTTTTCTTTAACAGGGGAGTCCAGTGTAACTCCGTCAAGACTGGAGTGACACTCTGAATCTGCATCTGCCTCATGTGAGTTAAAATCCTGGCAGCAGCATTTTGCATAAGCTGGAGCCTCTGTAGAGATCCTTTTTTTTATTTTTTTTTATTTTTATTTTTTTTCCTTTTCAGGAAGGCTATAAAATTGTTACTCTGTGTGTCTTGGCAGAAAAGGTAAAACCAGCCACACAAATGCATGAGAATTGCATACCTTATTGCACAACCCCTGCTCATTCCAGATTGGCTTCCCTCCCAGCACGTCCTGTGTCAGGGACGCCTGCACTCATCACGGACCTAAAGGCTTGCAACGTTCACTCTAGAGTACTGCTTTTTACCTTTCAATAGTATAATGTTAAGCCAAGTGATGATATTGAGGGGAGACTGAAATGCTGTCAGCTGGCTTCTGTTTTTTTTTAAACCTTTGGTTGTTTTCTTTCCACCTCGGTTGCATAATCCCCAAGCGCTGGGTGCCGATTGCCCTGTGCCTCTGAAGCATTTGCCTGTGTTGGAACACAGACTATTAAAATAACATGGGAACTTGGCATGGTGGCAGAGCCATGACCATCAAGTAGTAAGAAAGAGAGAAAGAAATCAGAATAAGTTGTAGCATGTGCTTTGGTTTTACTGTCATCCCACACGCGTTGGGCAAGGACGCTCCGAAATTGGATTCTTGGCTCTGCCTCTTCACCTGTCACCAGAGTTGGGGATACTTGAAGACTGGGCCCTTCTCTGGGTAAAAGAGCTGAGCGTGGGAGACACTGCATAGCAAACAGCCACATTCATGGCATCGCCATGGAACACAAACTGTCTATAATTGTGGTCTCAGCAACCAGGTCTCACAGAGGGGGATGTTCCAGGGAAGTTAAAAACTACTTGTTTTAATCGCTCAGCTGCAGAATGAAAAAATAAAATTGTCACCTCTACTCTTTTTCCCCATGGATGCCTGAAGTAAAGAAGATACGAGAGAGAGCAACCAGCCCTGAGTGCAATAGTGAAGTATGTTTTTTCGTCTAGTAATGCATATAACTGGGCCATCTTCCCAAAAGTGCTGCTGTAGTTAGTAGTGCAGCAATGTTAGCCTGTTCACACTTGATCTGAAGGAGGTGGATCATTTGTTTGCCCAGAAGCTCATATTACTGGAACAGGCTTTCACAAGCTTATGAGAAATGTCAGTGGGTTGTGGCTCGTACTGGTTGAGGCAGCATGTGCTGTGGTATAGGGTGCTGTCAGTGACAAACTGTCTACCTAATTAAAGAAGAGTATACCTTAAACAGTAAGTATGATGGTAACTGTAGAATGTTTATTGTCCCTTTCCTGCTTCCGGGAGTTCTGTTTCCTCTGTTTAGTTTGTGTATCTCATTTTCCAGATATTGTAGAGTGATAGACAAATAGGGAAGGACCTGAGGCATGAATGAGCTAGTAGTTTAGCTTTATTCAAAGATTCAAGGAAGCCAAATCTAGGGCTTGAGAAGTAGACACAGTAACTGTCCCGCAAAAGGAAGCATTCAGAGTAATCCTGTAGCAGTACTGCCTCAACAGAGGGGCTGAGGTAGATACCTGTTCTTCAGCCTCTTTCCTGCTGGTGCTTCAGCTTGTTTTCTTGGATTCAGAGAGTTAAAAGGAGACCTGCACTGATAAATCTAAGACAGAAAGGCCAATACAGAAAGGAAGAAATGGAGTGAGGGCATTTTGTGAGCAGCTGGCCACATGTCCCACCACAGCCATTCTCTGATGGAGCGTTAACAAGATGCACAGGTTGCCTAACAGAAAGCCCTAGTTTCCCTGGAAAGCTTCTATTGCAGCTGTTGATGAGCCACTTCTCCTTGTCCAGAGGAGATGTCAATGTACTTCTTGAGGTTCTTTGTGTCTGGGCAGCATCGCCATAGTTGGTGAGTTCAGAAAAAAAGCGGAGTTTCCTTGGAGAAATGCTTTGTTTGGGAGTGATGTTTTCTGGATAAGTTGGTAACATGGTTAAGTTCCTGGGAAGCTAATGAGGAGGAGTACAGCAGCTTCATGGACAGAGTAGGGGACTGGAGGCTGCTTCACATAACAGGGAGCTTTGCAGTGCTTTCACCTTCTGAGAGATGTGCAGGTGTATTTATTACCATGTTCCCTGGGAAGGACCTTTACTGTCCTGCATCAGGAGTTCCTTTTTCCAGATGATGCTCTGGTGTCACTTTCACAATGCTGTTCGTTACCTAACTGTCTTTTGCTCCCTCCGACTCTAGCTCACTCCCTAGACTTGCCTTGTCAGTCACTCCTTTCTTCATTAGCTGTAGTTTTTGATTGCTTATTCCTATCTTTAGCTCAATCAATCTTTCCTTTCCTAAAGGACAGAAAAGACTACGTGGATTGAATGTATGTATCATGTTGTTGGTGTTTGCCATTATTATAAAAATGCTTGAATATTTTGATAGCTGTTTTATTGATTTTGGTTATCTGTTTAAGAACATTACAAGATTGCTCATTACATTTTTTAATGGTGTTAGTTTAATGGGGAAAATGAATTCTTAGGACTCTGGTGCTTTTTAGATTGTTTAGACATATGGGAGCCCTCTGTCATGGTTACTATGATCTGAGTCTTTGGATGGTCTCATTTCTTCTATAGTCCTTGTCTTTTTAGTTTTTTTGTAGTATTGTATATACTTTTTCTCCTCAGACTGAGCTTCTGTATTCCACAGTGATACAGTGATGATTACCAGGGCAGTATAGACAATGTATTAATATATATTGTGAGGCCCACAGATGTGCTAGAGCTCTCTCAGGAAAAGCAGTCTGTCTTCTAATGAACTTACTCCGTAGCCTGCACATTTTTGTATTTTACTCAGCTAAATGGGAAATATTCAAGTATTTGAGTTGGTTGGGCCCATTGAACCCATGGTAACCCTCATCCCAGTCAAGGGTTGTATTCAACCTTGTTGCATTTTAGGAGCAGTTTAAGACAGTGGCATGCAGCAATTGTAAACACACCATCCGAGAAACACACTGATTTCCGTCTGTCTTAGAAACACAGCAATTTCCTTTTAAATGTTAATTTAACAATCTAATTTAGCAATAACATTTCCAGTACATGGGAAGGTCATTTGCAGGAGGAAAACAGGCCTGGTGGTAGGAATGACTTGGTTGAACAAGTCCATTTCTTTTGCTTTGAGCTAAGGTGGGTGTCACTGATGAGCAGCTCCTCTAAAATAAGAGATCAGGAAGCTTGCTTATAAAAGTAGTGTTTTGATGCACAAGGGTAATAGCTAACAGATTTTTACAGTACAATATGCTATTATTAACAAATAAATCGTATGTTACCTTGACAGCTCTACCTTCAAGCTAACTTAGTCCGCAGCAAACATAAATTCCCCTGAAATGAAATCTAGACACAGTACTATGCTTTGGGATTGTATCCAGAGGAGTAACAGTAGCATAGCAGCGATGAATTCCAGGCTTTCTAACTATGAGTACATGTGTTCCCAAAATTTATTGGTTTTGTCATCAGCTTTGCAAAAACGCAGCAAACCAAAACCCGATCTGAGCAGGTGGAACAGGGAAGCGTTCTTGCGTCTGCCTTGCGGGACCGCAGGGAGAGGAGCTGCCGTTTGAAATACGCTTTTCCTGATGCAGAGAGCTGTGATAGACTGATGGGTATTTCATCTGGTGCGCTCCGCTGCTGAAACCTGAACTGCGGCTCTGCTTGGCTGCAGTCCTGGAGCATGAGCTAATTCCACCGTGTCTCTGGGCTGGGGGTCCCGTGGCAGTGAAGGGCAGAAGCAAAGAAGGGAACGTGTCATGTGGAGGAGGGAGGAGGGCAAACGGGTACATTACTTTTAACTGCCTTCTTGTTTAACCCCCTAGCTGTTTTCAAATTTTCTAACTGAAATCTCATCTTGGTACAGTGTATAAATCCCCTGAATACGAATCTCTTGGATTTGACCTGACCGTAGAAAGATTAGTTTCCATTGGATACCCTCATGAGCTGCTCAATTTTGTGTATGATCCTGCATTCCCTACCAGGTAAATGACTAACAGATACCCACCCAGCTTGCTTGAGGCCTTGAATATTTGTTCTGTAAAGTTCATAGGCAACACGTGAGGCCAGGTTTTCGGAGTTGTGCCTGTGAAGCCTGTGGTTGACCACAGATCTTGGGGAAGGGAGCAGACTGCTCCAGTATGTGGAGGGCCTTTGCACACATGAATCCAGGTCAGCAAAGAGGGAGTGTGCAAGGAAAGAGGCCTGCTGAAAACACGGTCGAAAAATAACCTTTCAAAGCAAAGACAGCAGAGACACAATTGGATTGGGAGTTAAATCAAGGGGAGAAGGAGCCATTACTGTCCATGAGGCTGCTAGACTGTCTCACAGAATTTTTCTTTAATGATTTTAATTGACAGTGTCCTGGTGCATAAGACATCTTGAAAATTAAGCTGACAGTAAAGAACAGTAAAAGTGGGACTAACCCAGTTCACTCATCTAGATGAATCAGACGCCGAAAGCAGAATTAGTGGTGCAAAGTTACTAAATTCTTACATTTTGTCTTTTGGTAGCAGAGATAAAAAGGTCATTGCTTGTTTTAAACAAGGCTTTTGATCTAACTCTGTGTCTTTAAGTTGTTTCCTCTTGTTCCTTTGCTGGGTTTTGCTTTAGACTCCTTTGGGGATTCTTTATGAAAGACTGGACCAGAGGGTCTATTGGCTTGTTATTCTAGTTTTCAGTCTGGCAGCCTCCCTCCTTCCCTCCTCTTGGCATGTCTACACCGAGACTGATGCTGGGTGTGCCCATGCCTGTGACAGGACAGTAGCCCTTCATAAACCTGTGATGAAGACGCCAGGGAGGGGACAGAAGGGATGTCTCTGTGGGAAGACTGTGTTCTCCAGTTGCAAGCTACAAGATAAGTGAGACAGAGTTTTGCTGGAGTTGGAACCAGGAATGTCCAAAGCATGGACACAGAAGTGCAATAGTTACATGCCCCATCTGGCTCTGTCTGTGACAGAGCAATGAAAAAGGGGATAAATTCCTTTAGCACACCTCACTCTTCCTTGCAGCCAAGCAGGGCTGTCAGGGAACCACAAACACAGGTGTCAGATTCCTGACCCTGTGGAAGAGGCCTCTGTCTCCCCTGGTACGTGCATAGCTAAGCCTCTGCCGGGTTAAACGGTCCCGTTTCCAAGTCTCTGCAGAGCAGATCAGCTGTACCTTTCACCTGGCAATGCAGGGCTCTTGGTGCTCACCTGCCGCCAGGTAAAAGGGACAGTAGGGACTCCATCTGCTTAATAACAGCAACTCTGTTCTGATGCCCTGAGCAAGCTGTTCTAGAGCTGATTGGGAGAGAACTGCTATTAAATTGGTCACCACTTAACACGCTCACATATTCATATCTTAAATCACTTTCTTGACAGAGGCCTGGTGTTTGATACCCACTATGGAAACCTGTTGAAAGTCGATGCCTATGGAAACCTCCTAGTGTGTGCACATGGCTTCAATTTCCTCAGAGGGTGAGTGCTGACTCTTGGCTGTTCTTTTTGGCTTCATACTCTCTTTTGTATCACTGATGCTTGAGACACTCGTTGTATGAGGAGTCATGGGAACTGCGTGATGCTGTGTTGGTGTTCTTACAGCTCCAGGACTGACTGGGAATGCATTGAGGGTTCCAGACACAGTTCCAGGGTGTTTATAGAGGAAAGGTCCATGCTGGCACAGGCACATCTGTAGTGTGCTGGGAATAGGAGAAAGTGTGCTGTGAGAAAAGATTGATGGAATAATCCAGGGACTGTTCACCTGTCCTGGCACAGTGTAACACCAGCAGCTTGTCAGTTAAGAGCACCATTGTGTGAGGGCTGCTGGGCGCATAGAGGACCTGCGCCCTATGAGACTGTTAACTCCACAGCCATTGATAAGAAAGTTTGAGGGCCTGAACTGGCTTGAGGAAGGAGCAAGCTTGCTGTACCCCTTTGTAGTTCTGACCTTTGAGGACATCGGGAGTGAGGCATTGCGTGCCTTTTCCTACAGCCTTCCCTGCCTGCTTGTGTTTCTCTTGCTCCAGAGAAGGTGCTTTAGGAAGCAGAGAAGACCTCAGTGCTACATGCCTAATGTGTCCCAGCAAATCTACTCATATCCCTGCTGTGAGGGTGGCTGGATGGAAGGCACGCACAGGCCAGCTCAGGGTCCCCAAGGTGACAAGCCTTGTCACTGCAGACAGATTCCTTGCATCAGTAAACTAACATTTAGAAAAAGCCCTTATATAGGCAGTCAAGTTCCTCTGAGTCAGAGGATCTTCAGAAGCTCCAGAAATGAAGGAAACCAGAATAATTAAATGACTTTAGTCATCGCTGCCCTGCTGATTAATTGCAGAGGGCCCCAGGCAAGCCTCCCGCAGCACAGCCGCACACTCCCCTGCTGAACACTGCTGGGGGAGTGTAAAGCAACACATGGAAAGTGGGGGAAAGTTTAAGCAAACTATGAGAGTGAATATGATTTAAGGCATCCTCATAGCCAGCAGTATGGGGCTTAAGGTCGCATTGTGGACTCTCGACCACTCTGTTTCCCTGATGGGCTCTGCTGAGTTTGCTGAGTCAGCAATGAGGGCTTTGTGCCCGGGCCTACGGGGCGAGCGTGGTGAAGGGAACGCCGGTGGATGCAGTTTTGCTCCTGTGCCAGTAGTCCATGTGGGAAAGCTGGATGTTGATTAAAGCACAGCAGACTCTAGTTAATGGACCCTGCTACTACTGTATTTTACAGGTCAGCATGTTTTATCTTCATTATTTTTTGTGGCTTCATTCTTTTCCACCTTATCTGTTCTCAGGCCTGAAACACGGGATCAATATCCAAATAAATTTATCCAGAGGGATGACACAGATAGGTTTTACATTCTGAACACGCTGTTCAATCTGCCAGGTGAGTTCAATGTAAGCCCACGCAGGCCTGTTCCTGTGCCTTTGAAGCCAGTAAAGCTTTGCTAATATACTCACCTGTTTATTTTTCTTTACATGAACTTTCTTCTTTTGGGCACAGGGCCTAAAGTAAGCTGGCCATATGATGTTTTCTTTTTTTTCTTTAAATCTTGCCCTTTTTTTTTTCCCAGAGACCTACCTATTGGCTTGTCTAGTGGATTTCTTTACTAACTGTGACCGGTACACTAGGTATGTATTCCCTCCTGTTTGAGGTGCTAATGCAGCACAGATGGAGCTGCTCTTAATATCAGCAGAGGCCCCTCAAGTGGTTTCAGTGGGGAAAAGTTCAGACCTCTTATTCTTTTGACATTAAGAGAATTTAGTGGTGATGAGATGATCTGTGTATCCAGCAGAGACTGTTTATGAGGGCTTCCTTCACAGGGTGTATCAGTATCACCATACTGACTGACACTGGTATCTGGGCCAGCTTCTAAAACCACACACTTATTACAGGGTGATTACAGGCACCAGACAGCTCATTTTGAACCTGTGTCTGGTGGAGCCATGTTTGAACTGGTAACTGAAAGGCTAAATTTCCACAGCTTGTTACCACCAGTCCCTTATGTCGTAATTCAGGACTTTGCTCACTTAAAGGTGAAATGCTCAGGTACAGTGTGGCTGTTTGTGCAGCTTGGATATTTACTTAGCTTTCAAATAGCTATAAGCATAAAAACAAGCTGTATTTTGAACTGGCAAATGTGAATGCTGCCATGCTGCTGATTCTGTGCTGATGGGTCATCTTTGCATATTGTGTGAGTAGAAGGCAAGGGTTTAGTGGGATTTCACCTGGGAGCAGAGGAACTGTTTATGCTGACAATCCATGAGGTGAAGTATCCTTTCTCAGGACAAGCGTGATGATTGCTGTCATAATAAATACAGCTCTCTTTAATCTTCCTTGAATTCTTCTGATGCAAACTCTCATGGGTGTCTCAAAGATACCTCCACATCTCTCTTGTAGAGGAAATGTCTCATGTTAACTCTAACTGTTCAACACAAAAGTAGTTCCTTCTCTCAGTGGGAAGTATTACATTTGCTTGATTTCCGTGGCACCCCCTTCTATAGTGCTGGCAAGAGGGAGAAAGCAGCACTCTGCTTACTTGCTCAGAACCATTAATATTTTGTAAAATGCTGCAAATTCACAGTCCCAGTCTTTTTTCCTTGTAATACCGTGGGGGAGAAATAACGAGCTGCAGTATTGCATAGAAAGCTGTACTACTGCTATGGAGACACAGACCTGTAGTTAGGAAGGCACAACCTAAAATTTTAAACAAACGTTCTTGAGTAACACACAGATCCTGTTGAACTCCAGCTGTAGCCTTCTTTCAAGTCTGAGCTGCGGTAAAGTAGTAAATAAGGAACCATTATGGTAAGATGAAAACACAAGCTCTAAACAACATTTTGAACTGTCTCTCTCCTTGCCGTGTTTCTTACCTGCTGTGACTGGCCACTGCAATCTCTCTTCTTTCTCCTCACAGCTGTGAAACAGGGTTTAAAGATGGAGACCTCTTCATGTCCTTCAGGAGTATGTTCCAGGATGTCAGAGATGCTGTTGACTGGGTTCATTACAAGGTGATTGCAAGAGTCCCGAGGAGTCTGTAGTTGTAACTGAGGTAGAGGGACTAGTTTATAACTCATGAGTTCCGATGTGTTAACGCCACATCTGGGCAAGAGCCCTGCTTTGCCGCCTAGTGAGCAAATAATAAATTGCAGTTGTATGTGAGTAAGTCGAAGTCTCCATTGCCCTCCTAGTACTGGAGCATATCTGTCATGGCTTCCTATTCCCTTACATTGTGCCCAGATTCCATTTCTGTACGGTAATTCACAGGTTTTAGAATGTGATGTCACGAGGGTATTTGCACTTACAGTCCACAACTTGTACATTGTCCTAATTATTAAGCCAGCATTTTGCTGTAAGTGGTTTACATTGGTACTATCTTATGTTGTCTGAAATGCACCTGCATTCAACAAGAGACGTACATCAACTCTTCTCTATTTAGAGAGAAGAGACAGTTCATCTTTTCACACACTTATGCACAAATTTAGAGTATAATGTTGGGAGCATTAACACCTGATTAAAGACCTGATTTTCTCATTCTTCCTCATTCAAGAGATCTGTTGGGGTGGGATGGAGGATTGTCACAGGAGAACTCTGCTCACAGTTTTACTTGTGGTGGTCCTTTTAGCCATGCAGAAGTCAGGAATCTATTTTTGTTTCCTTATGCAGTGTTGTGCAGTACATGTTGGGAGTTGGCCTATGAGTAAAGCATTATGGTCAGTGTTGAAGACAGGTCGTTGACTGTCTTGTTTGGTATGGCAAATCTATTTTTTGTTTGTTTCTATTGTATTCCCTTCTGAAAGGGTTAAAATGCTGTTGAAGTGGATTATTTACCATGGTGAGGGAATCGATGGATCACAGAGTTTGTGATGGTCCCTGCTACTCAAAGCCTCTCATCTCTAGAGTCACTGGTTCAGATTCGCCCTGGTTTGTACTTTCACAGCATTTTAAAGTGTGAAAGTTGGCATTACTTTGATGTCTCTTATATCATAAGTTTCCATTACCTCACTGGGTTCTGTTGTTTCTATTTCAGGGATCGCTCAAGGAAAAGACGCTTGAGAATCTGGAAAAGTATGTGGTGAAAGATGTAAGTGTGAAGTTACTTTACTTGTGCTACGTGACGTTCTGTACTGAGTAAGCTGGCAAGAAATAAACATGCTGATTTGCTTTACTAAATCACAAAACAGATAACGCTGTGATTTCTATTGTAATAACCAAAGACAAAGTGGAAAGTTCGGATGCAGCCTTTATTCTGAGCCAGTGATCCACGTGATTTTGTATTCATGTGCACGGTTTTTACCTAAAATGTAAAAGCCAGAGGAGGTGTTGTCATGGGACACAGGTGAATACGCTGGCAAGATTCGTGTTGTTTCTTTTGGTGGCGAAAGCAACTGTGTTCCCTGCCCATGTCTTCTCTGCCCAAGCAGACCTCTTTTGAAAAAGCAACAGATGAGCATCTTTTTAGACTGAAGTATTCCTTAGCCATCCAACAGAATTGTTACACACATTTAACCGTGAGGGAAAGAACTCAAAAGAGTCACCAATGTGCAGCCTCTTGATAGTCCCAAAGTGCACATGCAGCGTGTCTAATTGAGCAAGCTCCAGTAGTTCCCTTACTTTTGCCCCCTCTGCAGTGTGCAAGGCTCCTCTGGAGCACTTACAGTTTAATTATTCTTTAGTTTAGATGAGCTCTGTGGTAGAGGATCACTTTAAAGCAGTTAACCTTGTTTCTAGTTACGTGCCTGCAAAATTCTTAGGAAACCATTCTGTGAGGTAATAAGCTACTCTGGCAAGTGACTGAGATTTATGATTCAATAAAAATAGCCCCGGGAATAAATTCTCCCTAATTTGAGGCTGGAATTATAATTCACTCCAATTTGCAGCTCATGTGAGCTCAGATTTCACCTGCCTCTGGTCCCATTTTGGGACAGGCTTGGAGCTGGAGGAGCTGCTCCAGAGTGCTCATCAGGGTGCCTTGCACTGTGGTTGGCCAAGACACTGCAGCCCTGCAGAGCCTTTCCTCTTCGCCTTCCCCTCCGCCCCGGGCTGTGCTCTGGAGGGGCATTATGGGGACAGACCAGCAGCTTTCCTGGCTCTGGCCAGTGCAGAACACATGAGTTTGCTTCCTTGATGGTTTGGTTTGCTTTGCTTTGTGTGGTAGGGAATAGCTGAGAGTGCTTTATCCAGGATGAATCTTTGTAACACTGGGTGACTTGCATGTCCCTTGGCTTTCAGGGGAAGCTGCCACTGCTGCTTAGCCGCATGAATGAAGTTGGGAAGGTGTTTCTTGTCACAAACAGCGACTATAAGTACACAGATGTAAGTGCTGCTTGAATTGTTGTGCTAGTGTATAATTGAATAAGCAAAACCCAGCCATTTATTTGTATGGGTTTTGACAGAATATCTTCTGGTGGAGAATTGGGTGTTTTCTAAGCTAGGTTTAGTGCAGTTCAGGGCTTGAGTCATCTTCTGTAGTCCTGGTTCTGCTACTGACCTAGTACAGGCCTGACTTAAGTCACTCTGTGACTCACTCAGTTCCTCAGCAACTAAAAAGCTGAAAGAGAAGGTGATACTCCTTTTAGATTTCAGCATCCTTTAAAATGCAGAACTTCCCTTTCGAGTGAGATAGCCCGAGTACAGCCATGGTCACCAAAGCCATGGTCCTAGAGAGGTCTAAGGGCCAGAAAGGGCTGTCTGCTGTGTTGTGGGAATAAATGTCATTACTTCAACTTTAGGTAAATGTCAGGATGCTGCAACACTGCTAATCCAAAGATTTATATGCCATTTTAAAGTATTGCAAGATATACCTGAAGCAGCATGAAGATTTCTGAGGCAAATGTGTTCTTTGATTATAAAAACTACTGGTTTAATTCCTCTCACTTTAAATTCCATCCATTCATTTTGTCTCCGAATCTAATGCTAACTTTCATGTAAATCCTGAAAATAAAGTTCTGTAACCTGAAAAGATAAAAGCAGAAAAGTATGCTTTTATAAATGACGCAAGTGTATGTTTAGAAACAGATCTTTGAATACTTTCTTTCCATCTTTCAGAAAATTATGACTTACTTGTTTGACTTTCCACATGGACCAAAGGTATGTGATTTCTAGACTGCAGTTCCAATAGCAACTGATGTGCCTAATTATCTGTGTAGCTGGAAAGCATTTTAATCCTGCTTCATCGGCTGCGTGGGATTAGTTGCTTTAATCTGGTTAAAACACACTTGCTGTTTTGTGTCCCGTTTGAATGGGATCAAAGCAAATACAATATAACAAAGAGAAAAGAGGCATCATCTGGTCTCAAAGAATAATCTGTGTTAATGATAACATTATTTTAGTGATAACACATTTTATCTGTGACATTTTGCAACCAGGTTTCTTAGAAATCTTGTGCAATGTTTTAGATGTTGTTAGAACAAACTTTGATAGAAAGGAAAGAGTTTTATAAAACAGCAGAAATGTTTATGGCTGATTGTGCCTTGACTCTGGTAACTCTAGAAGTTTTAGTTATGCTTTTTCTGTTTTTCTGAGGTCAAAACTAAGCCCTGGGACTTTTGGAGAAAGGTTCACAAGCTGAATTTATACTGATTTCTCAGTGTCCCAGTGGGAGGCTATCTCACGCTTAAAAGATGTGTTTTCACACTGTGCTCTAAAGGTAGAAAGTGGACAAGGGAGAAATTTTCAGAACGTGGAAAATCACCACAACCGGTAGCTCAAAACGCTCTTTGCTTTGGTCTTGATCTCAGAAAGAGTGGAAGCATGGAGCAGAAAGGGCTCAGGAATGCGCAGACTCCTTTGGGCAGGGCTGTGATTCAAAGCTGTGCTCTGTGGAATAGAGTCCAGGCATTTTCCAGCTCTTGGCAAATGTACCAGCATGGCCTTGTAAGGCTGAAGCTTTGAAGCTGCACATATCTGGATCTATGCTGGATGTCACCTTCATAAGTAACGACAGCAGTGTCACTTACAACATCTCTTTAATGACAGCTGTGCTGTGGATGTTCAGTGCAGTTCTCCTGTCTCACACCACCTCAGTCCTCTCTGTGAGGCTGGGTTGGGACGAGTTGCTGTAAAAAGGGGAGCGCTTTAGGAGATGGCACTGGCAACCCAGCATTGTACCGTAAGAGCTGGAGGATTTTGATGGACCAGACATGTCACAAGGTTATGGCTGTGGACAGCAACACAGTAATTACCATCAGGGGGGCTGGGTTCGATACTGGTTTTGTATATGTTTGTATATATTCCATTTTACTATTATTATTTTTCCATTTTCCTTAAAGCTGTTCTAGTTTTCTTTTCTAATCGATGTCTCTCTCCCTTATTCCTTTTCTCTTCCCCCTTAGGGAGGGAGGGAGGGGGGTTAACAGAGAGTGTCTGTTGTAGTTCTAATGGGCTGCCCTGACCCTAAACCGTGACAGATTTATGGTTAAACTCCCCGTGGTTGTGCCTGATTCTGAGATTTGTTTTTGCGGTGGCAGCCTGGGAGCGCCCATCGGCCATGGCAGTCCTACTTCGACCTGATCCTGGTGGATGCGCGAAAACCCCTCTTCTTTGGGGAAGGCACCGTGCTGCGGCAGGTGGACACGGTGAGTGGCGTGTGGAGGGCACATCTGCAGCTGGAAGGGCTTGTGCACCTCCTCTGTGGCATCTTTTAGTGGCCACAAGCAGCACAGTGTTCAGACAGAGCCTGCCCTGGATAGAGATGGTGGAATGTCTTCTCCTCTTAGGGATTCTTGAGCAAACCTGGGGCACAGCAGAGCTCGAGGCTTTGCTGGCTGCCCTAAAGTACGGCAGGTGGCAATTGGAAAGAGTGTGGAAAGCCACCCCTGGGCTGCCTGGGAGTGAGAGACAAAGAGTAAAGTATCAGTAGGACAGAAAAGATCTGCACTATCAGCTGTTCTGTACTAACGCAATGTCTCCTCCTTCAGGTGACTGGGAAGCTGAAGATCGGTACCTACACTGGCCCACTGCAGCATGGCATTGTGTACTCAGGAGGTGAGACAACAGCCCTTCTTGTCCTGTGGAGTAGCTCTGATGTGCCCTTATGGCCTTCAGCCACTCTGGCTGTGAGAGGACTTGTACCAGGCACTAAGCAAGGTCATGCTTCCCAAAGCGCATTGTACTCTGCCCTCCGCACGCTGCAGCAGAAGCTCCATCATTGCTGCCTGAGGCAGGGAAGAAATGGACCTGTCCCTCCTCAGACACCTTTTCTTCCCTGCCAGGAAGGATTTGGGAAACGCTACCTCAAGGCTTATTGTATGGGAAATCTGCAACTGGCCCAGTGCAATGTTCCCAGCTGTGCTTATGGTGCTGCCACCAGTGTGACCGTGCTTGGAGGGTCCCCTGAGCCAGGGAAGGGCAGCGGGTGGCTATCCAGGGCTGTCTGTGATGCCCAGGGCTCCATTGCTCTCACATGGGGTGGGAGGCAGCATGGCCCCTCTGCTGCTGCCATTCATGTGGGGTTGCGCGTGGGCAAAGCTGCCCCTTGGTGAACTCCCAGGTGGGTGAGAAGTGCCCCATGCTGACGTGGCCGAGCGGAAGTAAGTGCTGTGTTTCGCAGTGGAGGTTTCTGGGAGGAAAAGGCACCTGCTCTGTCTCTAACCCTGGCCCTCTGAAACGAGCCACACGTTTCCTTCTGGCTCCCCATTCTGAGTCATGCCATTCTTTTCTCAGGCTCTTCAGACACAGTCTGTGATCTGCTGGGGGCCAAAGGGAAGGATATCTTGTACATAGGAGACCATATCTTTGGAGACATCCTCAAATCCAAGAAGCGCCAGGGCTGGAGGACCTTCCTGGTGATCCCTGAGCTGGCGCAGGAGCTGCACGTCTGGACAGACAAAAGCGGTCAGCAGCCGGGCAAAGCCCAGGCCAGGCTTTGCTCTTGCTTGTCTGGTGCTGCACCCCTGAGGTCACCAGGACACAGTGGGGCCGGGCAGAGATCACCCTGGCTTGTCGCTTCTCCTTTCAGCTCTTATTCCCTGGGTCTGGGTGTTGGTGGCAGGAGCTGGGGGAGCTGTCCATGGGCTGCCCTCAGGGTCCCAGGCCACTTGTTTGCTAACTCGGCTAGGGGAGAAGCTGCAGCTGGTTGGGGTTGTATTGTTCCTCATCCATATGCCTGCTCCCAAAACTCCTCGCCCTCTGCCTGTATGGAGCTGTGGTTTCTCTGGTAAAAAGTATCTGATAAGATACCTGGGTTATCCTCCTTGTAATGCCTGAGCCGTGATGGCTTTCACATCTGTAGGGAGTTCCTGTTCACCAGCTGCTTCCTCCTCCTTCCTTCTGCTCCCTCTGCTGCTCTACTGTCAAAGTGCTCCATTTTCCATCCTCCAGCCCTACTGCTTTTCTCCCAGGTTTGCCCTTTGGTGTGTAAATAGTGTGGGGGTTATGCAAGTTGCCCCATGGCTGGTTGGAAGGTTTTGGTGAGAGCTACAAAGGTTCAGTCTTAAAAACAAGAGGGGCAACCAGAAAACAAGCTCAAGGCTCTGCCAGTGGCACAGAGTGCTACTGAACCCTCTCCCCCACAGAGTGACTGTGAGGTGCCGTGCTTCTCGATGCAGCGCCCCTCCACCACCATGCAAGTGGAGCAGGCAGGATGGTGGGGTTGCTTTCAGCTCTTTTCATTTCAACAGTTTAAACTTACCTTTCTTTTCTGGATTTTCCAGCCCTTTTTGAAGAGCTTCAGAGTCTGGACATTTTCTTGGCCGAGTTATACAAGTGAGTGTTCAAACAGTGACAACTTTCCTGCTGCCTCTCCCAGCCTAGCGACAACTAACGAGCGGCTCTGACGAAACCTTGGGGTTGGGTTAGTGGCACTGCTGCCGGAGCTCTGACTCAGGCCTGGGCTCTGGCACGAGACCAACCTTCCCCTCCAGACCAGCCTCCCTCCCCTGAGCCCCCATCCCACAGCATCTGGTTCTGAAAGGCTTTTCACAGCGTGTATTTACCTTCTCGCCTGTAACTAGGCATCTGGACAGTAGCAGCAATGAACGCCCCGACATCAGCTCCATCCAGAGACGCATTAAGGTACCAATCATAAAAATCCCTTTTCATCCTTTTGGATCCTAAAGGGCTTGACAACCCAACCCCACTGCTCAGCCCTGAAATGCTTTGCTTTGCCTTCAGGTGGGCACAGCAGGCTTGGCAAAGCCATTCCGTCTTTGTGGATGCAAACGAAGGAGCTTCTCAGCTCACTGGTGTCACTGGCACTCCTGAAAGGCAGCCTGGTCTGGAACAGGGTCTCCTTCCTCACGCACGCAGCAGCACTGACTGACAGTGCTCCCTGCTGCAGAACAGGGCACTGGCAAATACGCGCTTGGAGGGGCTGTAGTCTGTGGTTCAGCCAGCCTTGGGGTGCCAGCCTGTGGCAGCTGCTGGCCCTGACCCCGCTGCCGCCTCCCCCTCTGTCAGCTGGGACTCGGCCGTGCCACGGGATACGAGCACAGAAAGCCTTGCTGGAGGTCCTTGCAGATCTCCTGTAGCCCCCAGCCCACAGTGTGCTCCGCTTCAGTGTTGTCGTGGCTCTGTGCTGCTACCTGCCGGGCCCAGGATCTAACCTGCCCTTTGCTTGTAGAAAGTGACTCATGACATGGACATGTGCTACGGGATGATGGGGAGCCTCTTTCGCAGCGGCTCGCGGCAGACCCTGTTTGCCAGCCAAGTGATGCGCTACGCTGATCTCTATGCAGCTTCCTTCATCAACCTCCTCTACTACCCCTTCAGCTACCTCTTCAGAGCCGCCCACGTCCTGGTGAGTTGCACAACCCTGGAGCGGTGGGCAGGGGTCCCAAAGGTGCCTGCAGTCATGCTCATTAACACTCCCACAAGTGCCAAGAACGGCACCTTGGAGTGTTGAGTGGCATTTGATGCACCACGGGCCAAAGGCTCACGTTCTGGGCTTTACTCTCCGTCTGTCTCAGGTTGGTTCCCTGGGACTGGGACACCTCTTGCCATGTCTTTTCTCTTACATGTGTAGATGCCACACGAGTCCACGGTAGAGCACACACACGTCGACATCAACGAGAAGGAGTCACCGATGGCCACGCGCAATCGCACCTCAGTGGATTTTAAAGATTCTGACTACAAGCGGCATCAGCTGACCCGCTCCATCAGTGAGATCAAACCGCCCAACCTCTTCCCCCAGGCACCTCAGGAAATCACACACTGCCACGATGAAGATGATGATGAGGAAGAAGAAGAGGAGGAAGAAGAGGAGGAAGAGGAAGAGGAATAAGAAGGAAAAAGCAAAGCATCTCTGAAGACAAACCATGACTCTAGAGTGATCAGGAGCGGATTCCTTTGTAGGGGCCCTTGGGGTGATGGGTTGGGGGGTTGTGATTCTTGCAAAGGCATGTTTTGAAAGTGTCTGGAAGCTTCTAACAAATTAACACTAATTAGGAGGAGACCCTTGTTTTCAGTTTTGCAGACGGTTCAAAAGGTTGATGGATTCTGCCTGGGTGGTGCATTCCGATGGGACTGCCCGCCTGTGCTGTCATGCTGCTCCCATTACATTTAGGGATGCTGCATGTTTCTCCCTTTCCCATGATGTGTTTCATTTGATTTTCATTTGTATGGTGTCCTGTGAACGGTTTTTGCCATTTGTTATGTTCACTGTGGAGAAGGAAGGGATGTGTTGGGCCCTGCAGGGGACAAAATGATCCAGATCCTCCTGCCCATTGGGTTGCTGCCCTTAACCCTCTGCTTCTGGGTTACAAACTCCCCCCCTCCCTGTTAGCCAGGGTGTTGCTGTGGCTTCCAGCACTCACTTCACCCTCTGCTTGGTGTGAGTTTCTCTGTATAACTGGTTCGACTCCTCCGGCTGTCACAGATGGTGGTGGGATTCCAGCTCTTGCCTCTCTGTAGCTGCACACATTTTGCTCGTAGACATTTGTTATCCTCTCCCAGTGTTTCAAAGCTCTTTCATCAGCAGCATGTAATGCGTGATTTCCAACACATCTCTCAAACGGCAGAGCCGCACACTGTGTTCCCAACTCCTGTAGTTTCAGCAGTAAATATTAACCCAGGAGCTTGAAGCTGCTGCTTTAGCATTACATTAATTGGTTTGTTTAACTACTGCCTATTACTGACCTTTCTGTCCGCTCAGCTTTAAGAAAGTGAAACATCCCGAAGACAAAGCCAGCCGCCATCTGGAGTGAAAGGGCCAGTTATTCCAGGGTGCTGCAGGCCACGCGTGTCTGCCCGCAAGTAGGAAACGGCACGTGCCACAGAGCCAGCCCCGTGCTAGGAGCTGGGAAATTCCAGTCTGGCTGGCAGCTGCCCTCATCTTTGGCCTGGCGTGGAGCAAACAGAGCCTCGTCACGGGCTGCACCCTCCGGCCAAGGAGGGTGACGGCTGCAGGCTGCCGTGCGGGGACCGAGGGTGTGCCATGGGGATGGGCAAGCGGTCCTTGTGCCTGAAGGGCAGCCTGTGGAAGGCATGGGGCCAGCAGGCAGCTGGGCAGCAGTGCCCTGCCGTTTTCCTCCATGTCATGGGTGCAGCCTCCCTTACTCCAGTCTGTGCCGTTCGCTGTGAAGGGATTACAACGAGGGCCTCTTGTAATGAATTCAACTGTTGTTTCAGTACCATAAACTCATTTAATCTTTTTTTTTTCTTTCCATTTTAAAGTACCTTAGATGAAAATTAAAAAAAGAAAAACCACATCACAAACATCTGAGCAAGAAACACTGCTGCTGTAGTAGCGGTTGTTCGAGTCAATAAATGATGATGTTTCTAAGAAACGCGTGGTTCTTTGGGGTACGTCACTGTGAGGAGGAGGAGGGCTGTGCTGGAGGTGGCAGGGAGAGCCAGGAATGGTCTGTGTGGGCCCCAGAAGGATGAGTGGCTGAGGAAGAGGGAAGGCTTCTCCAGGAACTGGTGTGAAGCACTGCTAAGCACTGGCTGTGGATCCAGGGCTTGTCTGGTCCCCCTTGTCTGGGGGGGAAGTGATGGGATGGTGGTAGGGGCATGAGGCTTTTGTTATCCCCATCAAGTCAGGAAATACAGGGAGACAAAGAAACATTTTGGCCTGGATTCAGAGAGTGAGGGGGAGTTTTTCCATGGTGGGAAGGGCAATACCCCCACCCTGCTACTACCTCTAACACTGGGCCTTTCCAGGACCGTTTCCCACAGGAATTTTGAAGGGCTGCTCCCCACTATGAATGAGCCATGCCCAGGGTGGGACTAGCAGCACAGCATAGCCCACACTCACCAGGAGCTGCAAACCTGATTAAACTGAGGAAGACACCTGGGGAAGGCCAGTGCTGCTGCCAGAACAGCACTGTCTGGCCTAGCCCTAGGCAGCATGTACCCTGCAGCCCAGATAGGCCAGCCCTGGGGCCAGCAGGCTGCTGTGCTCAGCCCTCACCTGTAAACAAACCCATTATCAATCCAAACAGACCAGATGAGACATCACCATCAGAGCCACCCAAGGCCCAAAGTGCCAAATAAAACAGCAACACTAAATGGCTGCAGATGGTGGCCAACAATCAACGACTGACACTTCAGGGAGTGCTAAAAGCCTCAAAGCCACCACTGGATCCCTGACCCCTCAAGTTCCGGGGTCTGGAGAGCAGCTAACATCTATCCACAGCGAGGCTGGCTGCAGGAAGTGTTTGAGGGAGCCATTTGCAAGCCCTTTCACTAAAGGCCATGCTGGGCTTTGCTATGTTTAAACCTCATTTCTCCAAGTATAGCCACTTGAATTTTTTAGGCTTTAGCTCAGCAGCTGGGTAGGGCATGCAGCTGCAGGAAAGGAGGTCCGGGAGCTCCATGCATTCCTCCTCCCTAACTGGTTGCCACAAATAGCTCACTCCCAGCCCAGGGCTATTTCTGACTGCAATGGGGAGAAGACTCTTCGAGGCTGGAGCAATGGAAAGTACTTGACCCTCACTTGATGGTGGGAAAGTGGCAGGCAGAGCCTGATGGACACACAGGCACTGCTCACTGCCTGGCCTGTGCTGGCTCTGATGGTGTTGCAGTAAGAAACCATCGAGCAAGAGCCAGGGTGAGGCTTCTTGCATCAGCTGGCACAGGGGACAGGACCAGCCCTTTTCTAGCCCACACCCCTGGCAGGCAACATCCTGCACCAGCTGCCTGCGAGAGGCAGCTGGTGGCCTGGCAGGACCTGCAGCTCCAACCAGCTCTGCAGAGCTCCCAGTATGAGCCAGTAGGAGCCACAGCTGCTCCTGCTCTCCTCACAGCCTCTCCCCTGCCCCGAGGGACAAAGACATTTGCCGGTACAGGTGGGCTCCCCTGTGGCAACAGCCCAGTGGGAGCAAGGCGAGCACTGGAGAGAGGCCTCACCCCATCCTGCCCTGAGCTCTCACCTAGCTGATTTCTCCAACACCACAAGCCCAGCCTCACTGCTCCGCAGGGACAGAAGGAGCTCACAGGGGCTGCACTGAGCAAACTCTACCAGAGACAGGAACTCACAGCTTACTCTGCCCTTAGCTATAGACTGTTTGCAGACATTTTGTGTTGGGCACTGTCAGCACATAGTGCTGTCAAAGTAACTACAGATGCTCCCAGCTCCTCTGCCTTTACATCATCCGCTTTCTCGACAGAGACAGGGTCCATGGCACCTGAAGCACAAACCTGGTCACAGTCTTCTAACCCAGATGGAGGCTGCAAAGCCCTGTGTCGGTCCCTGAGCAGCAGCTATTGCAACTCTGGCACCTGAAGCCCCGGCCACCTGCGGCATTCATTGACAAGGCAATTTTGTAGGTGCCGAGACACCAGCCCACCCTGGCCCCGCACACGGCTGCTCACCTCCAGCAAAACGGTGTGGGCCAGGAGCCTGGGGCTGGCCAGGCACTCAGACACGGCCATGCAGCAGCAGCAGGGGGACGAATGACCAGGAATAACAACCTAGGTGCAAAAGGTGACCTTAAGCATGACTCAGTCTGTGAGAGCTGGCCTTTAGTACCAAGGGTGCCAACCCCACTGCTGCAGTGGCACGGGGCCCAGCCCTGCAGGGAGGGCAGAGCGCAGCCCGGGTGCTGCTGGAGCCTCAGGGATGCAGACTCTTGGGTGCAGCTGCCTTCGCTTTGGGCACCGCTCTCGTCACCTGGACACAGGCAGCCAACACCCATCCCAGCTCCCTGCAGGAACCTGGCCTCTTGCACACACCTATCCAGGAGCTTGGGGCTTGCCTGCCCTGCTCCTCCTTTCTGACTCTCTTCACCATCAGAGCAGCCCTGACGTCTGCCTGCACATGAACGCTACTTACAGCCTGTTTTCAGCACCAGGCACAGGCATGCACAGAGGAGCAGAAGTCCTCACAGGATCTGCCACTCTCCTTGCTCTGATACCCTGCTGGAGAGCAAGGTCCAGGGGAACAGGGCTATCCTGCAGCACAGCAATGGGGACAGAGGCTGCACTGGGTGCAGCAAAACCCCCCACAAGGTTTGAGCAGACACTAATCAACTCTAACCCAGGGTGTAGCAGCTAGAGAGCTCAGCAAAGATGATAGCCGAGAGCGGGGAGAGCAGCTGGGTGAAATGACTTTGAGGAGGATGGGGTTGAAGGCCAGCAGAGGCACAAAATGGCTGCACAGGAGGGCTGTATCTAACACACGGAGAAGGGTGGGCTGTTCCTGCACCAGCGTGGAGCTGGAAGTGATGCTGGTCAGAGGACTAAGCCCAGGCTCACTCGCCTGCTCAAAATCCCATCTCCGTCACTGCAAGATCCACACAACTCTTGTCTAAGCCCCAACACCAGGGGAACAGGCAGCAGCACCTTAGGCAGGCGGACAGACAGACTCCCGCCACCAGTGCCTTCCTTCGCCCCCAGCCACATTCCTCGCTGGTGACCACGCAGTCACACATCGCCTGCCAGAAAGACATCCTACAGACAAATGGTATCTAACGCTTCTGGACAAACAAACATGATATGTGGAGAGCAGATTTTAAATAAGGGGGTTTTATTAGTGAAAGAAAAAGGCCCTCATCTTTGAGGAAACTTCAGAAAGCGAAAGTCAGCTGCTCGCTGTTGCCATCAGCTTCCCAGTTCCTGGTCAGCAAAACCACCAGCAAAGTCCTCCCCAGCTCGAGGACTTATGGGCCCAGACCCACCAAAGTGAGGAGCAACACCTGGCTCTAAGAGGAACAGGATCCAGCCTCTCTGTGGCTCTTGACAGCTGAAGTGGAGATTAAAGATCGCTGGTGTACCGATAGCAGAGATCTGGGTCCGGGATCACCGACAGCAGCCCCACCACCTGTATGCCAAAATCCATCCCTCGGAAATAGGGGTGGGGATCATGAAGGAGGGAAAAATGTATAAACTGGAATGTTCAACAGAAAAAAAATCATCATTTATCTAAAAAGAATAGAAATAAACAAAATGCTTTTAAACAAAATCACAAAATATACAAATAAATCTGGTACAAAATAAATAGGAAAGATTGGAAATCTACAACAAAATTGGAATAATTATAAAATTCATTCATATGACAATCAGTATATGAAACGTATACACTTCATTCAGGATCTCATTTGTGCTTATTCAGGTTTATGTACACACATGGAAATACTGTAGTCAGAACACTACAACTCTGGAAACCCGCACTCATGTACAATATGATACAATTCGCAAAGACCATGTGGGATGGCAAATAAGACACAGGGAAGAGGTGTCTGGAGAGGCTGGGAGTGTTCAGATAGATAGCCATGAAACTGCACTGGAGAGGGAGAGCCACCACGCTTCTCAGAGCTGAGGCTGAGCCAGCAGCGGCCGCGAGGAGGCTCAGGGCAGCCAGGAAGGACCCAACTGCAGGAGAAAGGTTTGGTGTGAGACCTCCAGCTGCCAAGCACCAGGCGCGCATGGCTTCCAGGAACGCTTCTCAAGTATTTGGGTTTTCAGATTCAATGTGTTTGGCATCTGGGCAGCTGCCCCGTGAGTCAGGTACCGAGGTCGGCTCTGTGACTGTACGTGCAGGAGAAAGCACACGCCAAGAGCTCTGAGGTCCCTCAGCAGGGCCCAACCCTGAAACACCTTTGTGCTTGGGAGAATATGGATCAAATGATACCGCAGCACTGGTGGGTTTCCGCTCTCCAAATTTCACACGGTCAACGAGGAAGACAGAGGCCCTTGAGCAGCATCTGCTACCCGTAGTGTGATGACAGGACGGCCGCAGCATTGTCCATTCCTGACTGCTGCCCCTCCTTCCCTTGCCTTCCCGAACACTCAACGAAACCACAGCAAGAAAAGCAGAGGAATGGCCACAGCCGACACAAGAGCAGCAGCCGCAGAAACCCACGTGGCTGAATCTGAGCCAGTGCGATGCAGAAGGACAGACCACGTACCCTGGGTAAAAACCCGCCAGCCAAATCAGCCCAGCCCAGCCTGCTGGGACCTGAGACTTTAAAGCACGGATGACGCTAGAGCTGATCGAGGGCTGGCCAGTCTGTCACTTCCATGAACGGAGAGCTCACTCGGAGTCCCCTCCACCTCTCCCACATTGATCTTTGGGCGAATCCAGAAGGCATGCATTCAACATTGGCACTTCCAACTAAAGGCCTATGATCCAGGCTACTCATCTGACACTTACGAGGTTTGCACTTGGATTTTGGAAGGATTTGGTACAACAGTGATGCCCAGAGGATAAAAAATCACCTCCTTTTATAAAGCTCTGCAGTCTCCAAACAGCTAACACGGGATGCTAGACTGCTCTAACAAGCACTAAATGCTGGGATAAGCTCTTCCTCCCCAACAAACCCTGCTAGGAACTGGCTGTCGCGCTGCTTCCAGGAGAAGACAACAGAGACATCAAATCCATCCCTGCAGCATCAAAGCCGCCTGCAGCCTTTCCATGCTTCAGGCGCTTGTTTGGCTCACAACAGCTGACAAACCTCAAGCTCAGCTCTACAACAGGAAGCTTCTGTTGAGAAGGGCCAAACTTCTCCTGCTGGGGGGAGGATTAAACATCAAGCACTTCATTAGCCAGAAATCACTGGAGGCGTGAGAGCAGCCAGGGCACCATTCTCAGAAAGATCCTAGTGATGGACCCTACTCAGAGGAAAACAGAACCCAAAGGAAAAACCTCAGGAGAGAGTAGAAAGATGTTTTTCAGCTGGAGACAGAGGACAGCAGCTTTGAACACTGTATTTCCAAGGTGCAGAACCACTATAGAGCCTGACCTCAGGATAATGAGAACAAGACGCCACTTTGACTGACTTCAGAACTACCAACCTGTGAAACACCTTCTCGGTACTGTGCCACAGGTTGGAGGCAGCTTCCCAGCACCCCCTTCCCATCCCCGCACTCAGGGAGGGGCACTGGGATTACCTGGTATCCCAGGCTTTCACCCAGGGAGTGCTCTGGTCTCCCCAGGTTCAGTGTCCAGCTTCTAATGGAAGAGTAAATATGCACAACCAGACTGAAAAGCTCAACCGTACTGCCCTGGACCCGCTGCAACAGCATCCGCTCACCTGGACATGGCCTCAAGGATATGGCCATGAAAGTAACCACAGAGGAACGCAACCCAGCGTGAAGCCAGGCTCTAGAACAAGAGTGGGATTGTCCGGGGGGGCTCTGCAGGAAGCCACAGATGTCTCCAAGCCCCCTGTACTACCGACACATGGGAGCGAGGTCAGTGTCACCACAGAGATCGCACTGACCCACAACTGATGGACCAAGTATAACAACACAGCAGGGATGAGGGTGGCTTCCCAGCCCAGCATGTAGTATAGAGCTTGTCCTCTCTGCTGTTCAAGTCAGGATGAAGGCTGCTCTCACCTCGTGCCATGAAAAGATGCCTGCCTTTTGATCACGTTAGTTAAGGTCATCACTTCACTGTTGGGCCAAACCAACCCTCAGCATCTGAGGACCAGGTACTTCTTTGGATCTATTTAGAGCCCCAGAGCAAAGCCAGGCAGCAGGGTGGGCAGCAAGCTGGCTCCAGATCACACCGAGCCTTTCAGCATATGCTCTTTTTCTGGTTTGTGTCAGCTTTGCACGTGGCAGAGCACAGTACGAATGCAGGAACCCCTCAATGCTGGTCAGACACCTCCGAGATGAAAGCCTCACGTTAGCATCTACAGCATCCTGCCCGGCCCTCCCAGCCCCAGTTTTCTACTGAAAATCCAGACACTGGATAACTTGACAACTGGTACACAGGTACTAGTTTTAAAACCACAGACATGTGTATTAGATATCATATAAAATATGGTACATCTCTCATGTGGGAATGATTTCTATAGATAGTGTATTTCAGCACAAGGAAGATGCATGTTCCAAGGGGTCCTGGAGAACTCGGCTGTGTTCTCCATCATGGAGGATACTTACACAGAATGCTCGTGAGGAGACAGCGCTGCTCTTTGCCGTCCACCACCCACGCCCCTCGGCTGAGCTCTGCAGAGATCACAGGAACCACCACCGCTGCCCAAGAAGCCCCTTGCACAAAGCTACCTCTTTGGTTTTCTTTGAGCTGATTTAAGCCAGAGTCTGACACCATCAGTGCCAAAATCTCATCCTCATCTGAGCTGGGCCATGAAGGCCGACAGGGAGCAACAGGGGATGTCCGTGGGCCACCATGGGCAACTCGCCCTGCTCCCCCTGAGCTTTCTCCTGAGGTGAGTGCAAACGGCCGTATCCTGAGAGTCCTACTCCTGCCAGCTCCACACGCACAAAAAGGCACTTAAAGAAAAGAAGAAGAAAAAAAAAAACAATAAAAACATAACCCTGCAGTGAGGAAAAGGAGATTAAGCCCAGGAGAAGCGAGGAGGAATAGAGCAGTGAGCACAATATGAATGAGTGTCTGACCCCTCTTCCAGCGGGGCCCAAGAACTGCAAGCCTCAAGCAGCCAGTTCCAGCTCCAGCTGCCTCACACAGGTCTTGGCATCATCCCATCCCTGCTCAGTCTGGAGCAGGAGCTTGTGCAGGGGGAAAAAAAGAGCATGAGAGGGAACTACACAGGACTACAGGTTCAGAGCAGAAGTGGAGAATGGTGGAAGGATCTGACCCACGGGACGCACCTTGTCCTGCCATGCCAGCCTTGGGGCCCCTACTCCCCGACCGGCCCGGACACCCTGCCAGCATCCCTTGTCCCTCTGCAGGATACCCTGTCCTGAGCTCCTCTGGGGCAGCAGCCTTCAGTTGCACAGGGATTTCAGTGAGTGGACAAGCTGGGAATAAAACAACAAGCGCGTTGTAAACTCTGGAAGGTCTGAGCTTGAGTTCTACGGAGGGGCCAAGGTTCGTTTGCTAAGCCCACCATGAGCCCCTCTCCACTCATAACCAATGTGCTTCATATGATCTCCACGTCACCAGAGTCAGTCTTGTTTGGAGAAAGATTCTCATTGGAAAGCAAGAACATTCCTTCACTCTTTACAATGATTTGGCAATACATAGAATTAAAAAAAAAATAAAAAAAAATCGTAGTTACAACAGATTCAGGTTCATTTCATTTAAAGGAAATTCAACCAACAGGAGTGTAAAAGTTATAATTCACAGTTGTGCATTTAAGATATTAGTGTTGAAAACCTCACTTCAAAGAACTCTTGTGCAAAATTGTATTGACAGTAGAAACCACGGCTAGATGTGCTCCCAGCCTCCCCCGGCCAACAGGCCATCGTCCACCCCTCTGCCTGCACCTGGGGGCAGACGGACAAGGGGAACAAAGGCTGCAGGAGGAGTTGACACAGGAAGATGCAGTATCCCTTCTACGAGTCAAAGCCTTGCCGAGGTCTGAGGTCAAGTCCAACGATTCCCAAAGCCACCGGCTGGTGCCCTGTGCTGCAACAACCATCAGCCCTGCTGCATGTCCTCACGGCACTGTGGCATCTGAGCCCAGATGAAGGCAGGCAGGCAGCCAACCAGGCAGAGAGGGCAGACCTGCTTTTGGCAGGACACCCTCTGCCAGAGCACAGACTCAGATGCCACGGCATCTCCTTTGCGGTTGGGACAGCTAAGCCCTGGTGCCGGCATATGCCACCCACAGACTCAGAAATGATCCTGAGCTGGGCGCTGGGCTCCTCTGCTTGTGATGATTGCCACCGTGAGGGCTGGGAACCCCTTGCATTTGTTAAACAGTAAAACTGTAAATCCCTGAGAACAGGGAGACTGGATTCCTTCCCCTCCGGGGAGAGGATCATGCTTTGTTCTTCAAGCTAATTAGTAGTAGCAGCTCCTAACCCCTCTGGGTCAGGTACATATTTTCCATATGAAACACATCTATAATCAACTATTTTAAAGGAAATTATTTCACTTTCCATTGTTGGATCTGTACAAATGATGAAAAACAGTCATGCAAAAAATTGCCTGCAAATTTTGGAACAGTGCAGCATGGGCAGAAGCAGGAGGTATTTGCTTTAGAATCACATGGCTTTGGTTGGAAAAATAGGCTTTTTTTTAAAAAAAAAAAAAAAGCCAGGGGGGGAAACAGATACTGAAACAAATGAATAACCTGCCATAAGAAGCAGAAGTCAGATCCAGCAAGCAACCTTGTCCCAGAGAGAGAGCTGCCTTGACTTGAGCCTTCCCTCCTTTGGCAGGTTTGACAAAACGGATACTGCATCTCACATTCACCACCCTGTCAAGCACTTCCAACAAACTTTTACATTCAACAATGCTAGACAAAAACTGGCGAGGCGAGTCCCTCGCCAAGAATGAACACTGTCACATCTCAACAGTTTGCTTTGCAAGAAAGGTGCAATATTGGCAGCTCTCTGGGAATGAGCAGGGCTGCGGTCAGCCCGTGCTGACGCTGAGCCGCGTGCTCTTGGCGGTGAGGGGCTGGCGCGTATCACAGTGAGCATGGAGACCAAGGAAACGCTTTTAGATGGGACTCAAAAGAAGTTAATATAAAGCTTACTGTGAGAGTAAGGTTTTGGGAGCCCTGTTTCCTCCTCGCTGGGTGCACAAGTTAGACACCGTGCAATTTCTATGCCCCCTTGTGGGGACTTCGTCCTCATGGGTGGCTCCATGGAAGAAGGGCACCTTTCTCATAGGGAGGACAGCAAAAATTAGGGCTGTTTTGTGAAGCCAAAAGAGAGGAGACACACACAGAGATCCAATTAGCTCTGACACCATGCACCTCAATTTCCTGAAGGGAGATCCTGCAGCAAAATATTGCACCTTTCCAGCCACCATTCGCACAGACGGATTGTGGGAACTTGTGGCAAGTGCCTTCCCCAGCCCACAAGCAGGAGAGATGGGGCAGGCGGGCAGGCACAGAGAGCTCTGGCAGTTGTGTTTGGGCTGGGGGCTTCTTTGAGGGCCAGATGAGATTATATGGGTGTAGGGAAAGGAAGGGAAATGCTACATAGTAAGGGGGCATGGAAGGGTCTCAAAACAGAAAAACTGCAATGTCTGATTTATTAATCGCTCCAGATACCGAGAGCAATGTTCATGTTTTGTTAAAGACGGCATTGCAAGGAGAGAGGATCAGAGGGGATGACTTTTTTTCATTTGAGGAGTTAAGACTCCATCTGTGGGAGTTGGGAATGTGCCATGCACAACTGCCATGGGGTGTCTCTTGCTTGCACCCAGTCTGCATTCAGGTTTTTGGGGCGAAGGAATTGGTTTCTGCTGCTCAACGCAGTGTGCCCTGCACTAGCAGCAACTGGGTGGGAGGCGCTCTGCTCTGCTACCATCGTAATCCCTAAAATGGCTGTTAACAGGGGCAAGAGAAAAAGAAATGCACTAAATCCACTCAAAGGAAGGAATATGGCTGGGAATAGCCTGGAAATGAACCTCTCCGAATCCCTGAAGTGCAATACACTCGCGTCTGGAAAGTTTTGTTAGTTCCTGGAGAGGAGGGGATGGCCCCAACTCCTCAGCAGAGCCCATCCTTGCACTGGCAGAGGTTTACTGTCACCTGGAGGATGTACTTTGGGCATAATTGTAGCAGCATTTTTCGTGTTAATACTAGAGATTGGAGAGGGGACAGGGACTGATGTTCTCCGTTATTTAGCAAAGACTGCACATCTGCTCTGGCCAAGGTAACGGTGCGCAGACCGCTGCAGCACCCAAGTGCTTAAAAGCTTGTCATTTTTGGGGCGCGTACATTACTTTACCATGCAATTGTCAGGAATATCAATGAAAAATCATCCAATTACTTCACTACAGAAAACGGCACCCAGCTTTCATTTCACGAGACTGCAGTTTTGCTAATTAACTCCTTCCCCACCGGTATCATTTTCAACATGCGCAAACTTTTCAGAGGTTACAAAACTGTAAGTGTAACAACGGGTTTGCCTGTTTTACAAAGAAACCGTCTGAAATTTGAGAGGTCATTAAATACCAAAGCAACCACTCCTTCCCTGAAACTTAACTGGAAGATTGCAGTAATACTCATCCCTTGGCCCTCCAGGTGGCTGAAACCAGAGGTTCCTTGAAGCTTACTCATTCTTAGGACACAAATAACACACAAGTACCAGTTACTAACTTCGTAAGAGGGCAACAAAACGGACCAGAGATGAGTGAAAAGAGGCCTAAGGACATTAGAGCCAATTCACAAAACCACAACAGAGCCCACTTGAGGTTTAGGAGGGACAGAAACAATTTAAAACTCTGCAAAATATTTTTTAAAAACATGACCTCTCTTGAAAAAATAACTGGAGGAGCATTTAAACTTCTCCATATGTGTCTGAGGAGGAAAAACCCAATAAGGATCAAAAATACAGATAAAAAATAAACAGGATTCTACTTTGCAAGAAGTATTTTTATGGTTCTCAAGGGTGGTTCACCATTCCCAAAGTATGCTTGGGGCATTAGTCTCTCTTGCTCTTTGCTCCTTTCTTCCTGTTTCTTCCTCTTCTGCTCCCAGAACGGACGCAAAAGTCTTTGGTCTCAGAACACTGGATGCAGCACAGTGTTGCAAGCACATACTAACGGTGTTCACACTGGGGGAGGAGGCAGGAAGGAGCGAGGGCTGGTCCTGCTGAGAAGATGGGATGGGTGGGCTGTGGGGAGTCAGCTCCTAGATGGCTCCTTCACTGTGCATACTGTGGTTGGGCTTGTTGTGAGTCACACAGTTCTGTTCATTCAGCAGGTTTGCTGTCTCGCCCGGCAAACCATCATGCAGCTCCGTAAGAGTCAGTTCGATTTTAGTGTTTTCACTGTCCGAGGACTGAGGTGTTTTGTCCATCCGGGATGCCATCAGGGCATTTTGATACTGCTGTCTTGAGATCTGCTCCAAGAACAGAAGGAAGGAACAAAAACAGCCAGTCACACTTTTGTGTCTTGCGTGGGACACACTGAGAACATGAAGTGTCCTCCCTTTCCAGATGACCACACCTCGACCCGTTTACCTTTGTTCTGTAAAACATCCCTGCGCTTTGCAAGCCTAGGGCATCCCAACTCAACACCACAGCATGGTGACATTTCCAGACAGGACGGAAGCACAGAGCTGTGCAATCACCACGTTGTTCAAAGGCAGGGACCTATTACAGATATTTTAAAACCAGATCTCCATTTTCTTCTAATCATGCACATTTTTAGGCTCAGAACCAGAGTTCAGTGAAGTCCTTCTCCCAGCTTCAGCACGCTCCCGGTGAGGGCTCTAAGAGTTCCTACAGACCCAAAGGGCACAAGTATTACTGCTCTTGTCTAGGCCAGCAAATGCAGCTACAGCCTTATTCTGATACATAAGGACATTTGATTCTAGAAAAGACTGGTATCTCCATAGAGATGAATCCAAATTAGCAACTCGTGAAGTCTTCCACTGGTCTCTGCAAGAGCTGGCTGCACTCAGCAGAACAGTTGTGACAAGAGCTGGCCTAGAACACAGAGTGTGACTGCCCATGATGCCCCAGAGGCAAGGAAGACTATAGCCCCAAATATCTGCGTATGGTGGTAGAGGGGAGAATTCCTCCTGGAGCCACAAGTAACCAGCCCCGTAAACTCCTCCAGGTCAGCTTTCTCAGCCAGGACAGGCAGTAGGATGCACATGCACTGGCAGCCCTGTGTGCTGCAACAGCAGTGGGTTATCTCAGCAGGCAGGAAGGTTGAAGAGGTGAAACAAGAATTTTTTAAAACCATAAGCTTCGGTAGCAACACAAGAGAGGGATTGGAACTGGAGAGAGTGAGGTGGACCAGATCACAATTCCAAAAGCAAAAACCAAACGCATACGATCTGGTCACAACCCTGGTTTACAAAGTATTAATTGAATAAATGCCCATGTGGCACAGTGAAAACACTAACATTGAGTACTCTGGCCAATGTGTAACGTAGAGTGATGCAAAAAGAGGTGTGCAAGCCTGACTGCAGAGACACCAGACAATTTAGCATTCATTAGCCCCAGTATGAACACAGTGAGAGCTGGAAGGACTCCACATAAACCAGCATAAGATAAGCAGCCGCTCTGTACAGCAGATCGGCCACAGAAATTTGTAGTGAGAAACACTTGCCCAGTAATAAATACTTACTGATCTAAATTCTGAAGGCTTGAACGAGTACACTTAACATCTGTCAAGTTCTGGATGCAAGATTGGACTCACCTTTTAAAGTTTAGCTATGGAATAGCCTATTTAGCATTCTGGTATTTACATTCTGTTCCACATTCTTGATATTGAATTAACTTTGACAGAAATTGAGTTCACAAATCATTTGAGTTGCATACAAAGAAACTGTGAACGTGCATTTAATTTAAGAAAAGCATCAAGGTCAACTTCTGGCCATGGGACGTCAGCTTCCCTGGACTTCCAGCTGGGCTGGAACTGCTGTCAGCATTAGTTGTTCCTCAGCTCAGCCAGACTTCCTACCCCACAGGACTCGCGCACATTTCAGCGTGGGATGCACCATGCTGGGCGACAGAGCTGTATTCATGCAGCAACTCACTGGTAGTATGAGACATGAGCCTAACATGTGAAGTTAAGATAAAGAGAAATGTCCAAGACTTCTCCAAGCAGAAGGAGAATAACAAGTCGGAAAGTAAGATCAAGAACCCCAAACTGAAACCAAAATCAAAAGTGAATAAAAACCACAACTGGCAGAAAATGCCTCATCCTTTAGAAAAGGACACTGACTGATAATGAAGGGTTTCCATTTTGGATGGCTCCAAAGGTTTCACAACAATATGTCTTTCATAACTAAAAGCAGAGAAAGGTTATTTTCTATAATCTTTCTTCAAGGGACCTGTAATTCAGAAACTGTTGTGACCAATCTACTTACAAGCCTAAATGAGAGGAATGGTGAAAACAAATCAATGGACAGTAGATAACGGGAAAAAATAATTTAAAGTGATTTTTAAATAGCTGCTTTCATAACCCTGTTTACTCACAGATCAATCTAGAGGGACCTCCCTTCCCCAGGCTCTCCATCCTACCAGCCAAGCCCAGCTTTCCAGCAGGGCCCTTCCAGTTTTTCTCCTACCTTGACAAACTGAATGTCTGTGAGTGCCTTCACTGAGTAGTCCGGAACATACACTTGGAGGAAAGATGCGTTCAGCTGGTTGTTGCTGCTCCCTAACGTTGGTGTCACTGCATCGATGCGATCGCTTCGGTTTAAAGAGTCTGAGTGATTCAAGCCGCAGGGTCGAGGTGGAGACTTGTTTTCAGCTGAGAAATGGGCAAAAGCGAGAAACTTCTTAAATCAAGTAGAAAACATTTGAAGGCATCGATTTCAAAGGGACACAACAAATCGCAATGTAGCACAGAAGAATTACAAATACTTAATCCACTCATAAATAGACATGCAGTTAAATAACCAAATTACCCTGAAAAAGAGTACATTTTGAGTCCAGAGCTGGTAGCTGACATTCCTGCGTGTGCCTTAAACAAACCTGGTTTTGCTTATGCTGCAACGGACATGCCCTGTGAAAAACTAGGACACAGTGCTTCAGCTGATCAGTGGTAACCACCAGAGAAAAGGACCTTCACAAGATTCCCTTACAGGAGCTCTTGATAGTCACATCACGCTTAATAGACCCTTACCCTTTAATTAACGCTTAATTAACCCTTACTCCCTTTTATTCCACCTGGTACCTACATATGCCTTGTTCCTTGAGTTGGGGCAGACATTCTCAAAATCACAAGAGTGACAGGGCTCTCAGCCGACCAGAGTGCAGTCCACATCATGATTACTTCAACATTTCCCCTAGTACCTCCCAGTGCTTGAAGGGGCAATAATTCGACGAAGGACAGCAAGCAACATGTGGCACATGTCAGCCAGCAAAACAGGGAAAACAGTCAATGCTACAGAGAAAAATGATTTCCTATTACTGGCCTTTAATCACTGCAGGGTTTCACCTGAAAATTTTGCATCTGTCCTCTGCGAGTGTGATTTGCCACAGTATCTCAAGTAAACGTACTTTTTGGGAGCCACAGACATGTTGCATCCCTAGTTTCCACCTGCACAGTGACCCAGGAGGGCAGAAATGCATCCTGAGACAGGTCCCAAGTCCTCCTGTAGAGGGACTTCTCCCTGGGTGCACACACAGTGCACACCGATCAGAGAACCATCTTCAGGACTGGCGAATTTTTGGATCTTAGTGCAGTTAGACTTCATTCAGCCAGCCCAAACTGAACCTTAATGTAAACCATGCTACTCACTGAATGACCCCCATTCTTAGCTGAAAGATCATTTTCATATAATCTTTTGCTTCTTCAAGCAAAAATCAGCAACAATATCCTTGCAAGCTTTTTGAATTACTTTTTTTAAGATTTCTCCTTATATAAACTTATTTCTAAAAAAAAAAAAAAGAGCTCTCTAAAATTCAGCCTTACCTCTGCCACTTAATCATTGTAAATATAATCTCTCCTTGCCCAAATGACATAGCCTGTTCTACATCTCTGAATCCAGCCGGTCCTAAAAGATGCTTCCAGATGTGTGGCAGAATGGCCCTGTTTTCTATTTCCTGCTTAAAATCCCTTTGATCTTGTCTTTCTTTCAATTTTAGGAAAAAGAGCAGAAAAATACGGGTTTTGACAACTTGGCAATTTTTCTGCCATTTCTGCACTATATACAGGTCCCTATGGCAACACTAAGTACAGGCTTAGGGGGAAGCACTCGGAGCCCTGCAAGGTTTTTCTTCCACACCAATTTGCCATCTTGAAAGCCAGAGAAGGCTGCAATAACTGCTGCCAGGAGCCAATCCTCTATCTGCACACAGGGCTTGCTGCTGCGGTTCCCATTGGAGAACAAGGAACTGTGAAGGTTGAGTGAACCTGTGCTGCCTTTCCCACCTCCATACACTAAGTATGTCTGTGTGTGACAAGAACAGCATCACTGCTGCTTGGCCTAAAGGTTTCCATCTGGACAGCTTTACAGTAGTGCGACTTGTGTCTGCCCTTTCTTATAGTACATTACTAATAAAAAACAAACAAGGACAGAGAGCAACATGCCAAAGCACGTACTACAAACAAACAAAAGGGACCGGTGAACAAAAGGACAGAACAAAAAAGTATGACTACTAAAAACCTCCAAGAAAGGACATGGCTTCTGGACCATGTACAAGTCAAGGAGGGAGAAGAGAAATTAATGAAGAAGGAAGACACAGAAAGGGCAGATGACAGAAGAACACCAGGCAGGTCCACGTACGCAGAACAGTGTCTTGCCAGCCCCCTAGTAGGCCAGTCCAGATCAGGACAGACCTTTTCTACCCAAGTTTTCTCAAACTCCCCACCTTCTGATACAGGGGATAAGGAGCACAAACCACAACACAAACATCAATACAACTGTATTATGAATTTGCGGTTAAACAACAGGATCCTTTTCAGAAGGACCCAGCAGAAGGTGTGAGTTTCATCAAAACTAGTAGCACATTCTCAGAGTGACCAGGCTGACCATACCAGTTCCTTTCAAAGGAGATTCTTCCCATTATTATTTTCCATTATTGATATTTTTCTTTTCCTTTTTTTTTTTTTTTTGTTGGGGAAAAACTATGAAAATATGCTTGGCATTTACATTGGAAACAACTCGCATGTGCAAAGTGTACACTTAGCAGCAAGGAAAAGGAGAAAAGAAAAAGAAGGCCTGGCATAACAAAAGAACTAAGCTAAAAAAAGATAATCACAGCTGACAAGCTTAAAAAAAAACCCTATCGGGTACTTTAACTAAAGATAGATTAAATTTCTCCCCTTTCATTGAAGTTTAGCAGCAGAAAACTTTAACAGGGCAAGAAAAAAATCCCCTGCAGGGCAACAACCTGTAGTTTGTTTGAAATGTGCATGAGACTAATTTGACGACTGATGGTGAAACACATTTTCAAGAAGAAAATACAGGAAGCAGATGATAGAAGTTTATGAAATGCATGGCACACATTAATGTTTAGGAGATGTTTCCCTTAAATATGCATGTCATTATCTTTTAGGTCTAAGGAAAGACATTTCATCTGAAAAAGAAATCTTCAAAAGGAAGAAACATGTTCACTGCAGCTCAAACTACTTTAGGATTCTGCTCTTCCTACAGATGGGTTGATCCCTTGATGGGTTTCCATTTTTCTCAGCTATCCTGTGCATGTAGTGGCATAAAGTTCAGTTCTTAACCCTTCCCACTTCCAACTGCTCGACCACATCTCAGAGCTCTTCTTGGCCCAATTTGTTCCCTCCTTGGACTCTGCTCTCCCAAGGGATTTCTGTATTCGTCAGCTTGGTTATTGAGCAAAGAAAGAAAGGTCTTAAGCAAAACAGGAACCAGAAAACCCAAAAGGAGGTCCCACAACCTTCTTGCACATTCCATTGCAAATCCGTCCACTCAGTAAATCACTGTGCCAGTCCACAGCATTAACCTCGCTGAAAGAAAGCTCAAAGCTTTTGAGAAATTGAAATGGCCAAAGCTGTATACAAACCATAGAATTTACCTGTATGAGAATATACAAATTCTTTCATTAAAGAAGTTTTCCTTTTACGGCAGTTTAGCAGCAGACATTCTCCTCTGCCACATGCATTTTCTTCAGAAATTTTTAAGTCGCAGCTTAGGGGAGAATACGTTCTTTTAACAAGTCTCCCCTCCTAATTTTCCACCAGCGTACATATGAGAAATGAGAACAAGCGTATATTACCAAATACATTTTCTTCAGTGTGTTTTTAGTTCTTTCCATTTTGATGACACTGTCATGTTGCTACCAGTTACCTTAAATGAAAGTTCAGGATACCTACCTGCGAGGCATAACTCTGTGCTGGACTTCTCCCTAACGAGCAAAGGGGTCAGATAAATACAGACTGCAGCTGACTTTTTATGGCATCAGGGCAGTCACAAGAATGGTGAAAATAGAAGCATGCGGATTTACCTGGAGAACCTGCTGCTAACAACTCTGTTCTGCTGACAACAAAGGTACGAGACAGGGACAAGGGAACTAGAAGAGGGAGAGAAAAAGGATGAGATCACGACCAGAAAGGCAGCAGCTATCCACACTCGACAGGGGAAGGAGCCAGTTCACACACTGAAGAACTAAAACCAAAAGTGCAAATCAACTGTGAAAAAGTAAAGGATTAAAACAAAAGCAAAACCAAAAAAGACAATTAAACAATCTTAGGAATAAACCAAAAAACAAGCCTAAGGAATTACAGTGAAACAAGGTAAATAATTTTCACTTGCTAATTTCAATAGTTATCCAGCAAAGAATAGTCTATCAAGGTACACTCAGTCTGGAAACAGTTCAAAAGGTGCAGTGGTGCCCACTCTAGCCTGGAAGGTAAAGAGTTAAAACAAGTCAAAAAGCTGTTCCTTATAGGGGTCAGACAAAACCAGAAATAAAACCAAAAGATACTTCATGGTTCTTCACGTTTTCAGTAAAACATCAAGTGAGGTTGTGATTGTCCAAGCTGACCCCTATCAGTACGGGTACTGTACTGCTCATCATTACTGCAAATCCCTACCCTCAGCTGTAGCCAAAGAAAAAAGCTTCACTCTTTTGTTGGGTTGGTTGGTTAGTTTGGGCTTTTGCTTTTGCTTTTTTTTTTTTTT
>VWZK01015814.1:100089-131030 GCA_013396935.1 Baryphthengus martii
GGGAAGGGAGTTGTTCAGTTTTTGTTTTTTTAATACTTTACTCTTCTGTTAATGACTTCACATTCCAGGTGGGGAGAGGAGGCACAAGAAGTCTAATCAGGACACACAGAAAAGCAGAAGTTTTCTCTTGTTCTGCAAGAGAAAACTTCACTGAGCTTCCCGGTCTACAGGGAGCAACAGGAATTTATTTTTATGAGCTGTTCCTAACAGAAATCTCAGGATGCTGCAAGACATCATAAAACAAATTCTCTAAAACCTGCATGGAAAGCCAGCAAAATGAGGAGTTTGCAACTGGTAAGAGTCAATCAGTCAAAGGTAAGCAAATCTGAAGTTGGCCAATATTAATTTAAAATAGTTTGACAGGACAAAATCTAAGACAGATTTCAGGGCACATGAAGAGGAGATCATTTGACCTCACAGGACATGGAGCAACTGGCATGGTTGTGGTGAGGGTTAGCAACACAAAAAAACCTCAACACGTGAAAACATTCAGCCTAAACAATTCTGGCAAAACAGAGATGCCACAAGTGATTTCCAAGTGTAGGTCTGGTAAGAGAAGTGACCATGGCTAACCCAGCTCTGTGCCTGGTCCAAACTGCAAAAGCTGAGGGTATGATGCAGTTGTACACACAAATGTCACAATTCCCCGTGAACACTGCTGCTATCACTCAGATAAAATCTGCCCAGTGCTTTACACACTTTCAAATCTATCAAGCCTCAAAAGGTATAAGGTAGACTATCAAATTAAAGCATCTGCCTGTAAAAGTGAGCTCACAAGTCCAAGAGAGCTGCTGTTGTTTGTAGAGTTTAACAAGGCTATACTCATAGCTTATAAAATCATCTTCATTCCAGCATGGTTCGCTAATGTACGTACAAACAGGTACACATAACGTAATGGGAGTGCTCGTGAGCGTACAATTAAAACAAGCTGCCTCTCAAGTGAAACATAAATCTTGCTGCAACAGGAGGACCCAATTTCAGCATCAGAAATGTCTCTCCCTGAAGCTGAGCAAGCAGCTTTGGGTCAGCAGATGGCCAGCACCAGCACCTCAGCTGTCCCCAACTGGGCTGTGGATTCCCAGTCAAGGTCGAGAACTTAACGGTGACACTGCTGGCACCAAAATACACCATCAAATGCCGAAATACAGCACTGGAGCCTGCTCTTGGTGGATTATAAGACAGTCCCCCAACTTATGCCTGTGAGGTGGTGGCTTGTGTGGTTACGGCTTGTGTGCAGAGAACTGGCTCACACCTCACCCTCAGACACCAGCTCTGAGGCAATTTCTTAGCTACATTTCCACACAAGCCGACAAGAGCAATGGCTTTTCTTACACCACTTGCACTTGCACTTTCTTGCCCTCCTTTTCCTCAAGACAGCTTTGTAACAAGGCTGGTTACCCAAGTAACCGGGTGTTTGTACTTTGCACCACTAGATGTCCCTCTGCCACTAATGATTTCCACCCACTAATTCCATCCCTGTGACCCTACTGTGCGCAAATCTACAAAGATGTCCTCCGGTAACACACGCATCACTCGCTCAGGCAAATGACTTCATCTTTCAGGAGCTGGCAAACGACAGCCAGCTGCTGCCTTTCAGAGTCAGCGTGGCCACCAGCCCGTGCCCCTCCCAGGGCTGCTGTGCCAGGGAGGGGGTTTCTCTGGCCGGTGAGGAGGTGTCGCTTCCATCTGCCCCACGGACACGTTGGGCGATGCCCTGCACAGCCTCCTCCAGCTCCACTCACAGGATGGGGCAGGTAGGCTTGTGCAGGAGCGCATTCCAGAAGCAGAAGGTAAGAGGACATACCTGGTGATGCTGTGAGGGCCATCACCCCATAGTAGGAAAAAGCACCAGCTTCAAACTTCATCCCCTCTTTCCCAGCCTCCACTTCCACCTTCCCCTGTTAAGGTAAAGGAGAGAGAGCTGCAATTAAAAGGGGCCATAGGCACATGACCAGATTTGAGCCCTGAAAGCTAGTTTTGCCTGACATTCCTAAGCACTGTCATGGTCCCTGCAGTTTGTAACGGTGCCTGAACAGGCACCTGGAGGTGCCTGGAGAGCACCTCCAGACCCTGGAGGGCAACGTGCTCTTGTGCCCTGAGCTATCCTGATCCTTGGTGTCTTGTGGCCAGCGTAAGCCCTGCAGACCAGCAGGATCACCACAGTGCTTCTCCAAGAGCTGCCAGGTTACTTTCCCTCAATGCAGAGTGAAAAAATACTCTCACGGTATCGTAAGAAGCTTGTATGCAGCACAGTTATCTGGGGTCTTGAGACATCTAGACGTTTTGGGCCACAGCTCATGTTCACACACAGAGTCCTCTCTAACACAAACACAGGAAAGGGAGATGGGAGACAACACGTGAGGAGGTTGTCCGCCTTCACCAATGAGATTCCCACAGAAACAAAGCCCTTACTCCTGAAGGAGCAGTCTTGGGGCTATTTTGGTTTATCCCAGTTTCTAGCAGTTTTACATATTCCAGCACCCTTAAGATCCTGTTCTTTCACAGAGTCTTGCCAAGATGGGCCCTCGGTGCCTCCTGAGCTGTACAAAACCATAGTACCGCACAAGTGCACCCATTTCTGACATGGGCTGAACCAAACGTTTACCATCACATCCTACAAAGGACTCTAGAACAGACCCCACCATATCAAGCATGGCTGTAAACAGCCCAGCCACTTTGGTATACAAGTAGCCAAAAAGAATTAGCTTCTTAGTGAGGCCTCATTTTCACGTCTGTCCATCTTTACTGGTACTGCACTGAGAGTTACAGCACACCTCTGCAGACAGAAGAAATCTCATGCAGCTTTCAGGATGAATTACGCAAGGCTGGGATTTCAGGCAAATGACGTAATTACCTGCAATGCTTTCCCTCTGACTAGGCTGGAAAGGACAGACAGCCTGCCTGTCTCATGTGAACTAAGTAGACTTAACACCAACTGGACACAATCGGTTTAAAATGAGTCCAAAAGGTAGCTTTTATTTCTATGTGTTTGGTTCTTTCCACTATGAACAATTTAAAATAAATAATCACGCCTTTAGCTTTAAAGTACCGTACTGGGGCAGAAAAATGTGAAAATGAACTCAACCTGCATGAGCCCTGATATCAAGTTAGTTTGCCCCAGATGAGAAAAACCACTAAATCTACCTAGCAGGAAGAGAGTGCCTAGCTCACAAATCCATTTGCCTGCTATCACAAGCAAAAACTTCCTATAATCCCTTTTAAAACCCATTTCACTCCACAACACAAATAAGTAGCTTATTTGTTCATCATAAGCCTTCCAAAAGGTACAATTTCATCACTCAGGCAAAGACTGGTTATAAACAAAGCTCTCAACCTACTTACTGCTGGTAGTTATTCACCAGCCAAGACCAGGCCTCCAAAACACATACACAATCGGGCTTTGATCTTCACATATAGTCAGTCTGAAGTTAGTAGATAAATACAAACTAGTAATTAGTGGTAGGGGTTGAGTTTGAGCTCCGAGACCATTTCTCTATCAGCACACACAGCACCTCCAAGCTTCCCAGTGGTGGCAATATGAAGACCAGGCACGCTTGGCATAGTCACAGTGGCTGAAAAGCCGTTAAGAGTTCCCCATACAAGCATTAGATGTGCTCTGCTCTGTTTACATGCACGCACATGTGGTTTCTGGTTTTCCACTGTTTAGTGTTCTAACAGGAATTCTGAAAAAAACACAATGACAAAACCAAATCTCAAACTATTACAGAGAAACTTCCCATTAGCTAAGACAAAAGCTGTTGCAAACAAGTGACATTCCAGCTAAAACAATATAATGCACAGAATATACACGTAATTGTGTTCTGGGGTGCGCTTACTCTGAGGGTGTTCTCTCATGTCGAGAGGCCAAGAATAAATCCAAGTCCATTTAAGTAACAAAAGTAGAGTATTTATTCCCTCTTGATCCTGGCAGAACCAACGTTGTTACCATTTTTATAGCATGTACCTACTGCAAGACTCACTCTTCCAAGTGCATTATAGAGCTAGCACATTGTGTTTGCAAAATATTTATTGATTGAAGAATAGCTCAGAAAGAACCAACTGTTCTTTTGTATCGCTCATGTTGTCCATTTACATCTTTGCAGCATTACCTCATGCAGGAGCATTACCTTGCCTCTGGAATATTTCAGATTACAGCAATTCAGCACATAAGAAAGAGCAATTAAAGAGCTACCAGTGTTTCCTCAAAGCCTTGAAAAAAACAATTCTTTTTTAAAAAGAGAATTACACTGAATCCACAATATCACATCCCAGTGCTTTCTTAACTGTTTATCACTGATAGTGTTTAAACTCCCTTCCCCTGGTTTTTTTTTTTCTGTTTTTAAGGCAATGTTAAGGAAGATTTCAAGCCCTGTGTTACAACTTCAGCTACGATGCCTGTGTTTTTATAACCAAAACTGATTTTGGGCATGCAGGACAGAAATATAAGCACCTTTCCAGTAAAATCTCTCTTAAAGGACTGTTCCTGCTTAATCAGTGCTAGATGGAAGCTAAGTTTCAGTGTAAAGCTTTCCCTAGCCATTCAGTGTTCCTGTCAAATAACAAAATCTGGGAGATACCAACACTGGAAGTGATCCTGTACAGATCAGGCAGAAAATGGTCCTTCCACACCACCTAGGGTTCCAATCTAAAAAACACCCAAATGCCACAATCTTGGGGTAGGGCGAGTGCCTGGATGGCAGGGTGCCCAGGAACCGCAGGGGCTGTGACAGGAGGTGACAGGGGCTGTGACACTTCAGTAGATGGCACAATGATCCCACTGAAACCTGCGCTTCTCACAACACCCAATGTACACACTTCAAAATTGCACAGAAGAACGTAATTTCTCTAAGCTGTCAAACTCCCCAAGACTCCTTTTGCAAAAGGAAAAATCTGCATCAGAGAAAGCATCCCGGCCAAACTCCTATGCTGCGCCGCTTTTTCCACCTCTATTTTCCAAGCAACGCCAGCTGTACACAGGGATTCCTTTGCATTGCCTGTGCTAGTGATACCCAGAACATAAGTATCTTTCAACAGATGACTGCAAGTGAGAAGTGCTGTCTACCCTTCTCAACTGGTTTAACTGAGACTGAAAGGAGCCGAGTGAGCTCTTCAAGTCTGGCAAGATCATAAAGGAGGCAGGAGCAGTTCCCAGGAGCCATAGCTCTATCCCCACATTTGAAAGAAGATAAACTTCAACAACTGGAAGAGGTATAGAGAAGGATACATAAGGAGATGAAAGATTTTGTATGTATCTACATAAACACATGTCTGACCTGTAAAATGAGAACAAAGTAGTCAACGGGCTTGTTTCGCTGGTAGAGGTAGTGTTCTGGGGCTTTCTTGTTCTTCTCGTCATATTTCAGCTCCTGGATGACGTTGGGATGTTTTAGCAGCCTGAGAAGGATCTTCTCTGACATCTGGGATGGACCAAATGCTTCTACTTCTATAACACAAGATACAATTTAGCATTACATTTCATATGCCAGGCAATAAGACAGCAATGCTTGTTAATAAGCATTTGCCTATAAAAGACACACAGATGCAGAGAGATCCATTACAGAATTGCAGGCTTCCTGGCTTTCGAGACTGTTAGATTTGTAAGAGGGGAAACAAAAACAAAACAGAAATGCCCCAGTTTTCATTACTGAAATATTTTTGAAAACAACCGAAAAACATGTCTTCATCTGAAAGGGAAAAGAAAAAGGCAGTCTTGCCCTCGTGAGAGTTCAGAGTCATAGCTGTATAGGCTCACTGGAGAGCTGTTTAAATGGAAGAGCTTTACAATAGGGGCACAGAGAACTTTTGAACTTGTCTTTTCCTTCCTCAAAAGGTATTAAAGTTACTGCATTTATTGCACTTTAAAAAAATTAATTAATCTCCACCGTTTAGGACCTAGAAAGTTGCTCTACATAGATGCTCTAGATAAGTCAAAGGTACAATTGGGACTGCCACGGCTCATAGGGGAAGAGTTACTCAAAGCGAGAGACAGTGCAGGTCAGTTCAAACCATGTGGGATTAATGCCTGACACACAGAACACATCCCCTGTCCACTTGCTCTTCAGTGTTCCCAACAGGAGCTGTTTGAAGCAGAAAAGCTCATCCTTGTGTGGGAGAGTTAAGCCAGGGATGTCAAGACTTCTACATGCAAATTGATAGGCTTTCCTAACTCCTCATTTCAGAACAGGACCATTAACGACCCAGTACCTTTGATCTGCTCAAGATACTATTCTCAATTTAGAACAGGGAAATCAAAACTGCAGCTTTCATCTTATTTAGCAGTGTCTTCACAGACAGGTCTGGATTCAAGCTACACAATCCTTTCATCCACAGAACAAGTAGAGAAGCAGCACTGTAAGACTATGTCTCTTGAACAGGTGTTTAGGGAACTTCATCAAGCCTTGTACCACTATATGAACAATGCCTTTCTTGCTGTTAAATCCGCATCTTCCTGTTGAACTGCTTCCTTTCACCAAAGACACGCTCATGTGCACATGAGCCGCAGGAGTCCAAGCCTTTTAAGGAATTACCGCCCCTCAGCTGAGATGTGATAACTGATCACGTACATGTTTCTTTCAAGTCACAGAGGCAAAATAAAGCATGAAGGTGGACTAGGAGCACCTAGGCAGGCAGTTACTGCACTTTAGAGGAGGGGAAGTACTAATTTCCAACTGGAGGTGGCAACCTTGAGGCAAAACAACTTTATAATTTTCAACCCAGGAATATATGTTGAACATAGTAGTGAAAGACGCCCCTCTGAAAGGTCTGCATGCGAGAAGTCTTTATATGTCAAAGAGAGATAGCACAAGTAATAGGAAGGCACGTTTTCCACGAGCTCTCCTGTTAACAGGTCTCATCTCTGAGTTGAAGGGACCAACTTTATGACAGAAGGCAGTATCAGCTGCAAGAAATCATTCAAGGCCCTGGCCTCTCTGCCAGACTGCCCACACAAGGGCTAAAACATCAGGGTGTTCTGGGATGGAGATAACTGTTCTCTGAAACCTGAAGTCATCAACGGAGGTCACACAAGCCAGCCAGAAATCCATTTTTAAAAGTACAGTTCAACCGCCTGCGTAGTCTGCACATTAAATGTGTCAGGAGAGTTTTTCACTTGAAGTCAAAAAGTCTCATGGACCAGGTTTAGACCTTCCTGTAAAAAGTCCACCATCTCTTTCTGGAGAAGGAGCCAGAGTGCAATTACAGTCAGCTGGCCAGTGGTAGCGAGTCCTCTTTGGTTTGTTCCCTGAGCTCTTCCTAATGGGGTGTACTTGCTAGTCGTTAATCTGACGGACTCTAGACATGCAGTGCGGCACTTGGCATTCATCCTTACCTTTCAGACCAATTTAAAGTTACTGGTCCACCCCTGGCAAATGTCTCAGAGGGTTCATGCCGACACTGAACACAGGAGAGGAGAGAATTTAAAAAGAAAAACACAACAGTGGCATTATTTGTCACCCCACAGTCCAGCCTCCCTTCCTGCCTGCACTGTCCCACCCACCTCACCGGCCTTTGCTGACAAACTGCCTCCGAGGCTCTGGCACAATCGTAAAAAAAGATAACCAGCACTTGCCTGTTGCCAGGAACCGGTGCATTGCCAGGAGGAGCTGCGGTGATATTTTAACCTTCATCTCGCTGTCTGTCTGCTTGAAGGCAGAGAAGTCCTGCTTCCTGTCCCGATGAGCTACTTTCTTTTTCGTCTTGTTATCAGCTGGGGAAGGGAGGGTGGGAAAAGAAAGAAAGGAAGCGATTTCTGTTAGAACGGGGTCCAATGTGAACTGCGCTGGATGGCGTGATCTAGGATGGCCACCTAGACCACATGGTGCAGACAGGCCCCTCTGCAGCACAGGCAAAGCCCTGCTCACGGGCACGCAGCACAAACCAGCAACAACCATCAAGCCATGCTGCAAGCCCATCCGGCCACGAGCCCCTGTCCTGCTCCCATGGCCTCTGTCACTTCTCTGTCACTTCAGCTGGGGGGAGGGCTCTGCTTGCAAACACCTAATGGAAGAGCAGCTCTGCGTGTCACACTAGGTGCATGTGCATTTCTAAGTGGGGAGGAGAAGTCCTGCTCTGTGTAACTACTGATCAAAAGGTGTTGTTCTATAAGAATACCTGTGCTAGCTACTTTTTTTTCAAATACATTTCTTAGAAAATTCCCAGCACGTACATAGACTAATTATACACTGACTTATTTCTTATGCTGTACCACAACTTCACTGTCTCTTCACAGCTTAGGCAAAATCTACACGCCTTTGGCCCAAGTCACTCCCAAAGTCAAGTATATGTCATTTCTTTTGTCCAGTCCAAAATTCAGCAGAGGTTGGCAAGGTGTACAGTCTGGAAGTGGGAATCTTTGGCCGCTTTACAGGCACTGAAGGCAGAATGAAGTACAGAGTGGCTTCAGGAGTTCAGATAAGGGAATTCCGCTTAAAGTTATCCTGGACTCCTGTTCTTTACTCAGCTAAATACTTGCCACTTGATTTGTCTGTTGTCTTATAACAGGCTCTGTGGTGGAGAATCCCCAATTTGCGAAAGACGACACAACAGATGAAATTGCAGATGCACAAATAACCCAACTATTATCATCTACTCACTGAGCTAATCTGCCAAAATGTCTAGGAAACCAGGTAATTGGAGAGCTATAGGCCTGTTGAGGTGCAGTATACATCAATTCCAGAGAGAACATGCCTCTTGCTCTTCTTTGCTGGCACAGTGCATAAGGAAGAATTATAGCAGAATGCTGTCAGACATCTAGCTCTGAGCTCCACTGTATGTTGTAGGAAACCCAAGTCCTGGGGCAATTACTGTGAGCCACTCAGACTTGAGGCGTGGCTCAGGTTCTAGCAAGCAAAGAGGTGTTGGTGAAGCTAACACTGTGAAACCTCACTCCTACTCCCAGGTAGCTGTTGCCAGATTTTAGGTTAGGCATGCAAAGGTGATTGAAGTGGTGTACTACAGCAAGGAAGCCACTGAGATCTGGAGTCCTGTAGGTGTCCAAATACATACTATAGGTTATATAAGGCTCAGAGCAGTTGAGTTTTGGGCTTGGAAATACACAGTACTGTTCATTAACAGATTTCTAGACAGATTTCTCCAAGTCACCTAGCCTTTTAGACATGGATATGAAATCTGTTTCCAAGAACATGGAGAAAAACAATGACCACCCATGCCCTTTCTCTTCTTTGAAACTAGAAGCCTCTTACCTTATGTAGTACTTTACCCAGGACTTGGGACTACATCAGGGACTGCAGTTTCTCTTCCAAAAGCAGGACCAGAAAACACTCAAGGGAGTGGTTACAGACTAAAAACAATCCCTGCCAAGGAATATAGTCTGAGACAGACCTTATCTGTACTTGCAGTTAAAGGAAAGATGGATACCAAAGCAACAGAAAGCAAACAGGAGAAAAGTCTTCCAGAAGCTCTCACCAGGTCCTACCTTTTGTAAGAGGTAAGAAGAACAGAAACTGCTTTTTCTGAAAAGCTCCGAGAATGCTATATTTTACAGCATCATGCCTGAGATGCTTTCTCACAAGGAGCTCCATCATTGCCCTCTTCAGGGAGGCAAAAATCACCACAAGTACAGGTTTGGCCCTGGAACAGGGAAATGCCTCTCCAGTAGGTCAGTAAAGTATCTCTGTATTTGTCCTGTCAATGAGCTGTACCATCGCAGGCTTCACACGGCACTTCTGGTACCTGAAAACAGGGCCAGCAACACACCACAGGAGGATGATTTAAATCTTTCTGTCCACATCAGTCATCATGGCAAGAGACCCAGGCTTTTAACCAAATGAAATGATGGGTAATTCCAACTCCTCCTACCATTTCCTTGGCAGCTTGTCCAGACACCTTTCTCCAAGAAAAATGTTACACAGTGAGAGCAGAGCCATATGGCTTAAAGCCATTATCTTGGCTTATTTTTGTAAGGGATGGTCTTAATTTTTCTTCACTATCTAAACAACTTCTGAACTTCTTGTAAGACAGAGACCAAGGACTGGATGGTGACAGAAGTCACCAGGAATCCGGACCAGGCATTTCCTGTCTGTCCTTTCTATAGTAAGGGAGATGGAGACCTGGGCACTGAAGTTGTTATGGCATGCTGAGGAGACCTCTGTTTACAGAGGGCTGTGACATTGTCTGGTTCTGCAACATGAACAATGTGATGTATGAGGGATACCGTCAGTATAACTTTTGATGAGAGGTCAAGAAACACTGCAAATGTCTTCAGTAGGTTCTGGGAATATTTAGAGTTTTCCTCCAAACCAAAAGCAGCAAGGCTGACCACGACCTCCTGGGCTGACAGAGAGAACTCAAGAAGATAAAGAGTCCAAATACGAGTAAGGTTGTGATCTCTCTTGTAAAATTCCCGAACTTCCAGGCCTGATGCAATACACCACAAATGACTGCGTGAATTTCCTTGAAGGATCCAACTTGGACTGGAGACAACTACAGAACAGGGAGTTCAAACCTCAGATCGCCTGCTCAGTTGGGCAGGCAGGTAAGTAGCAGGCTAATAGGTGCTACAAATGCACCCAGACAATGTCCTCAGAAGGTTCTTGTTCTCTTCCTGTGCTCCTTTTTGTCCTTTTATCTTTAGGACAGAGTAGACATTTGCAGAGAGCTCCAGACAAGAGAATGAAGACAAAAACACTTTATCAAATAGAAGTGCGGTTCTGTCTGGCGTACAACAACTGTACAAGGACAACAAGCAACTGCATCTAGTAGATACTCCAGGAAAAGAAAGTACAGTTCCCAGAGGACTAGACTCACTGACCCCGTGCCCATATTCAGTACCAGGATGCCCAGTCCAAGGCAATCGGAAGTGGATGTCAGAGTCTCAGTCGGGCACACCCCCACATACCCCTTTCCCTAATTCCCCTGCGATGCAAACACCCAGGCTGACAGTCTATGCCCTGCACACTGCACAGGTCTTTATAAGCCTGTGAGTTTGCTTTAGTTTAAAAGAAAGCTTTAGGAATCAACTAGATTAGTTTTGCCAGTCCTTTTTGTCCCTAGCTGGGAAAACTAGGTTGCCCTGTGTATCACATGTGTTTTGGCAACTGACAGAAAGCCTGAGACACTAAACCTGAAGCTCTTAAACAGTCTAAAACAGCTTCCCATAAGGAAGCAGCTCCTGCAGCCCAGGAGTGCTAGACAGCAGAAGATTATCAAGTCCACAGTGCTAATGGCCAACGAGGTAAAAGTATCATTTTCTAATGAGTGGCAACCACTTCGGCACATCTAAAGATCAGATTCCAGCCACACAAAGCTCTTGTGCTGCTCTCCTGCGTAGGATACTGATGCACACCACGCCACTATCTGTAGGTCTTGCCAGATAAACCAGCATTGCACAACCTCTTCTATCTTGTTACACTTCCACTGGATGACAATGGAAATACTTATTAGGGCAAACAATTTCTGTTTCCGTAGCTCCATGGTTTAAATGGGAAAAGTGTTCCAGAGCTTACTAGTAAATGTATTTAACATACCCCTTTTGACAGCTGTTTGGACATAGGATTGTTCGGGTAAGATGTTGTCTTCCCCTCAGGGAAGTGACTTGCCAAGGCTAAAACCAGCCATCAGGTGAATGCTCTTGCAGTCTCAGCAGTACAGCTCTACACAACTGCGCCCCATGGCCTGGCACTGCATGGCCGTCAGCATGGGCTTGCTGGGCTTATATTTGCTGGGTCGGGCTACTGAACTGCACCAGGGTGAGATCAAGAACGTAAAAATGCAATGTAACTTGATGCTTACAACCAGACTATTTATCTGCAACATGTAAAAGGGTGTGTCAAAATACTTCCATTTGTAGAAAAATCTCAAATTTTACATGAGGTAAACCTTCTCTGAATATGTATACATGAAAAACAGCAGTATTCCGTTACACTATAGACATGAATAAACTCATCTTCAACTACCAAGAGCTAAGTAAGATAGGCCACCAGTCAAACCTGGGTCAGAGCGGTGAACTCCGTATTCCTCAAGTGGACTTTGCAGTCTGAGGTCAATGAAGTACACACAGCTTTCTCTCCTGGGCCTCCAAAGAGGTTGAGAAATGCTCTCCCACCACGGCTAGGGCCATGGGAGTTTAAGACAGATTCCTGTAGTGCATCAACCATGAAAAAATGCTCCAACTTTCCAACACTAAGAGCCAAACACACTGACAGCTCTTTGTCATGACACTGGCTGAGATGTAGTTAGAGGCTACCTCTGTCGTGACAAAAACCACTTCTTTCCACACCACCACCATCCCCAATACAAACTCTCATATTCAGAACTACTCAGTCTATCCAGATGTTGACAGGTCAGACATATTTTAACAATTTTTCTTGCTACTGTCTTCCTCTCCTTTCTCCCAACATCTCTGCAAGTCATAAGAGATGGCAGACTAGAGCAACTTGAATAAATAGCACACGTTTATTGGCCACGCAACTTTAGAGAAATTCAGCTGTAGAGCATACAGTTGCTTCTAACCTAACACAGTTTAAATGGATTTTAATGGAAACAGCAGAAAGGCAGAGCTCCAGCACCAAGGTCAGCCATTTCATCAAAATTCAAATTTCCATCAAAGCAAAACAAAACATTTTTAAGACTTCAGAACAAAGGCATAACAACACTGCCAAAATTTTTCATAAGCTCTAGTTTTAAACAAACTCCTAGCATAGAGCAAATCATCAAAAAGGCTTCAAGTTGGCTTGTCCTGAGCAGAGCAAGCCAGCCTGGTCTTAAAACGAACAGCAGCAGAAAATTCTAGTACTAAATGGGGTTACTAGCCCTGACACACTAGTATCAACATCAAAAATTATCTGCCTTAACATATCGTGGACAATAAGCTATCTTCAATAAACACAAAGCATGTTCCCATCGCTACACCGGTTAAAAGCAGTTATGGCACATGAATTCGCCCAAATCCAAAAACTGTCACATTTTCTGTGATCATCACAGCATCTCTGGATTTCTGCTCTCTCCCTTACTGCCACAGTTTCCTTCAGTCTAAACAGTGGAATGAACTCTAGTTCATTAGAGAAAGAAATTAGAAGTTTATCTTCATGATACATAGCAGGAGTCACCCCCTAAAACTTCCAGGAAGCCCAGGAAGTGAAGTTTCCCTCCTGTTCTAAATCAGGAATTTCCAATAGTAAAGTCTTCCTTGGATGGAGAGTTTCAAATGAACTCATGTTCACCAGCTCTATTTTATTAATCCAGGAAGTCTTCATATAGTAAAACTAAATTCTCCTTTCCTTGCCCTCTAATATGCTGTTAGCAGTCAAAGCCTTTTTTTTGCCCTAAAGAACAACACGGGATGATCTATGTGGCTTCTCTTAATAAGCAAGGAAAAAAAAAAAAATCAACATTGAAAAGTATATGCAAAGTCTTTTCACTTGTAGAAACATGGAAATATCTCAAAAGTGCTGAGATAAAGATAGGATCTTATTGGGGTATAAAAGAAAATCTGAATTCACCCTGTAAAAGCATTGTGTTATAACTGATTGCCCCAACAATTCATTTGTGAAGGTACGAAAAGAAAACAATGTTAACTGGACTTCTGTGATTTGAATAAAAATTAGATTGTTTAGCATATTTTAAAATTCAGCTACGATTTACAGAAACCTTTGGGCACATATATGCTGGTAAAATACTCACCAGCTACAGAAAGTAGTTCAGGCAATAACAATGTATTAAGAAAAGTAGAAGTATGCCTATCCCACAGTGTAAAGAGCTTGTTTAGCATTTGTCTTGGAGGGAGGGTAGAAGGTGCTTGCATTGGCCTGAAAACGATGCTGTAGAAACATTCAGATCTCTTTCATGAAGAAATAAAAAGAAAACAAAGGACAGTTGAGCAGTATTAAAGATATTGTAAAGTATTATTTCTATTACAATGGAATCTAGAGACATCCCTGTGCTACATGCAAACACGTAGTACAAAATAGCATCTGTCAGCAAGTGATCAAAGCACAGATAAGGCAGATGAAGAATGACAGGCAGGAAGTCCCGCTTGCATAGGCCAGATTGTGCAGATGGGAAGAGAAGCAAAAACACTTTAGGTAACTGGCCAAAGACCAGACAAACTCTAAGCCGAGAAAGAAGAGTCCAGGTCTCTCAAGACCCAGGTAATGGTTGAGCTGCAGCATTATCTCCCTCAACATAGGCTAACGCAAAGGAAGGAAGGAGTTGTAGTGCCTGATAAAAAGAGGAGTTGTTTAGGACATGCTGATTTTCAAGCCCTGAAGAAGACTCTCCTTTCTCAGGTTTGCTACATGAGTGACAGAGGGACACTCAAAAGAAACTCCATACCCCTTCCTTGAGGCATAGTGGCTGCCTGCCTCCTTGCTAAGGTACAGTAGTAGATGGTCTACAGGCCCTTGGGGCAAAGAGAGGTTAGGGGAAAACATGGGAAGTCATGAGCACTGTAACAAAAAGATTTAACAAGGCCACTATGGTGGAGAAGAGCTAGCAAGAGAGACCAGATGGTTGCAGACATACACCTTCTTGATAGAAGGGTCAAATAAAGAAACCTTTCCTGTTCCTGAATTAACACAGCACAAAGGTGTGAGGTGCCCATGCTGCAAAACCAAAAATGACTTTGACCATCTGAGGGATCTGCTGCTCATTTGACCACTGAGATTTTAAATCAGCAATCTAACATCTCTCCAAACACAGCTGTTAAACACAACTGCTACTAGATGGAGTCTTCCCTCTCGCCTATAACAAAGTGCAAATGTTTCTACTCACTGTATAGATCTGTTTCATCCAGAATTTCAGACTTGATGATCTCTTCAATCACATCTTCTAAAGTGACAATTCCCAGGACTTCATAAAAAGGATCTCCTTCTCCTTCATTGTTTACTCTTTGTACTATAGCCAGGTGAGACTTGCCTGCAAGGAGACAGATCAGCAATTTAGACATTTTAGAAATTCTTAAAAGATCAGCAATTATAACAGAATTATAGAAACACAAGTATAAATGAAAAGACAAAAGGGTTGACGTCAGGCTTCATGAAAAAAGAGGCAAAATTTAACAGATGCTTAAAATTGTAATCTGATTTTTGTCTGAGAAGTGCATTCCTAGGTCACATAAATCCACCTAATGCACTAAAGGAGAACGGCTAAAGAGATCCGTGTTCTCTCCCTAATGTCTTTCTCAGCGAAACTGTCACCCTGGCATTGAATTCTGCATAAAAAGTAATATTCATTCAAAGGGTTCACCAAGTACAAGTGGCATTTTTAAGTATAAATACAGCAGATATCAACATGCTTTCTGAACTATCAGGAGGTAAATTACATTGTCTCACATTCTTATCGCTTGTCTCAAAACCGATTCTTATCCCCACCCGTGGAAGATAACCAAATTAGTTCAACTCTGCTTACACCCCTTTATAGGCAATAAAGTCTGTGCATTTTAAGATTCAGATTATTAGACTAACAAGCATCCAAACTATTCCAACCCAGACTTACTCACGCTTAAAGAATGAAAATATCCCGAACAAATTAGATGAGGGAGGAAAACTTATCAACTACTGATATAAACATTGCATCAGGTCAAGTCAATTCACTTTGGTAAGTTTTTCACATCTGCTTTCCCAGGGACTCAACATAAGCAGTTAAAAACAAATTCTTGGTGAATGCTGTCTGTCAAAAGTTAAATTCTTTTGCTATTCCCAGCTTGCGATCATTTAAAAGGAATTTTCCAAAGCAGGGTCTAATATTAGAATCAAAATGAAGTTTCCATTCCACTTAGGCGATATTCTCACCAAAGTAACTACTGCATAATCTGATTGTCTTGGAGCTACTCGTTTAGATGCAGATGGACATACTTTAAATACCAACTCCATAGCACTGCTGAGTCTTATCTTGAGGGGACCTTATTCTACAGTGAATTAATAGAAAGATGATTTGTGATTTTAACAGATCAACATTCATATTGTACTGAAAGTCTTTCACTGTGTCAGGTTTTATTTCTTTACATTCCTTGCAAGACTTTTAGCTATTTTTACTGCTCAATGAGCAACATTTAAAAAAATCCCAAAAGGTGACTTCACAAAAACATGAAAGATTTAAGTACTATTATCATCATTCTTCCCCTGTAATATATCACTCCAATTACACCCTTTCAATAAAATGACATTTAAGAACAATTGTGGCACAAAAGCATGTCACACAGACAAACCAAATATTGTGATTTATTTTCCAGCGCCTGCTCAGATATTAGTCTGTTTGCTTTCAAAGTCAAAACCCATGACTTCTTCAAGAATCATTTCTATCACAGACCAGAGCAGCTCATTTGCACATGCTCATTCAAATGCTAATTTCTCACACATTAATAAGTGCTAAGAGCGCTCAGATCTGTACAAGTGGGTAAAATAAATTAAAAAAACCCAGACAAACCACAAACAAACAAAACTCAACGCTATCAAGTCAGTGTTTCAGCTTTGACCAGAATCACCAAATTACAGGCTTCTCCTCCACTTCTGTACTGCTTATGATGAAGCTGAACTAGGTGTTAAATTTTTACATTTTGAAAAGGATAGTCTTTGTAACAGTGGTGTCCTGGACACATCTACAAGAAATGGGAGAGATTCATGGGCATGGGATTGGGGAAGGACCTGGGGGCCTGTAATACCATGGGAAGTTGTGCACGACTTCCAGCCACAAAACCAGTTACCTGTCCTTTTCATGGTGTGGCCTCCAGCAGGAATTTAGGATCACTAAAATATGTTACTCAGCCACAGCACTCTGATCTGACCAACAGTACCTAATGAGAGACAAGTGACCAAAATCTGTACCGGCTACTGTTCTCTTATGCAAAGTGAGCCGATAAGGAATTAGTTATGGATGGGTATCAGACATTTTGCATTTTCTACAAAGAAGGCTAGAAACATTTTTTTCTGGCTCTGCCAGAAGTTCTGGTTCAGTTTTTCTATTTATCACCAAAAGTATCAAGACTATTAAAACTTGCCATAGTTTCAAACGTCATTGGACTTTTTGGTGGGTAGCATCGATGTTCAGCTCTACCGTTATTAAAACTGTACGTTGCAGAGAGTTTACGTGTTGAAAATAAATTATCCAAGCACAGGTTGACACTAACCTTTTTTGCCTCTTGACTGTAAAGTTTTCCTGTTCCTGACTTTCAGTAACCCCATAATTTTGCTGCGGTCAAATGAATTTAAGCCAGTCTAATCAGGCTGCCTCTAAAAGGCTGCCTTTTGCTCCCAAAGTCTTCTCCTTCCTTTGCATTGGCTCTAATGCTCATGCAGTCACTGGACGAGACAGACTAGATCCGAAAATCACATTTCTTCGGGTTTTGCAAGTTAATTTTGATCCAGATCCAATGATTTGCTAGAAATCATCAGACAGTAGAACAAGCATAGACACTGGTGACGGGAGGTGTCACAAAGATGCATTCCCAGATTGGCTGCCCTCTCAGACTGCTGCAGAGATGACTGAAAAATACCCTCCACGTATGGAAGTAATCAAGGCAGAAAAGGCTAAAGCAGAAGAAGCCACAGAAGCGCAGAGACTTTTTTATACATCGTAAAAGATCACAACACAGCATGTGCCAGACTTTTAAAATGGTCTGCGAGTAAAATAATGGTTCCTCCGAGTGTTTTAAATAGAAATTGGCCACAGCTTTATTCAAAGACTTTATTAGGCTACTGGTACTTGTCAGACCATTTTATTCAACTGAGAAAGAGAGGTTTCAGCTGTATTTTCCACTGCTAAGGATTTACAATACATATCCAACAAGGAGGTGAACAACATAAACGTTCAGGTAAGGAAACCTGGACTGTTCCTAGGGCTTTGAGAGCAGAACACAAATTAAGCAGAGAGATCAAGCGTGCATGGAAATTATATAAATAATTTTTATACTTCACTGATTTTCTGGCCATGGTCTCTAACCACACTACATGTATGACATTAATCTTTCTTTAATTACTTGGTTTAAGTGTTGATAAAATGAGATTTAGCAAGCAGGCAGCTCTGCAGCACTGCCAGATCTGATGATAAAGGCAGAAATGACCTGAGTGATGTGTAATAGGCAGCACCAGGAGAGAACTGTGGGCAGCGCCGTGACCCACAACTCCTCTGTGGCCACAGGCAGCGTTTGCTTTCTGCCTCAGCCTCCCCCATCTGCAGCCACAGGCAGTAGCATCAGGAAGAGCCTACGGAGCATGCAGGTGTACATGGCCTGAGACACAAATTGTGACAAATGCTTATCTCTCGATTACGTTCACAGGCAACTAAAGGACCAAGGAGCTTGGTTAAAAGCAAATCCAGTCCCAACTCATTGCTCAAAATCTTGCCACTCAGCTTGGATCTTGCTCTGTACCACAAGTTCTGATTAATTTATTAAGCTAATTAAGAAACATGAAGATCCTTAGCAAAATCCGCATGAGTCAGTAAACCTAAAATGAGCTCCCAGGAGTCCATGTGATTGACTGACCAAGCAGAACAGCACTGGAAGAAATATTTGAAATACTGATTCGCTTACAGTACCTTGACCATTCCTTGAAAAAGATAAGGGGGTGAGGAAGGACCTCTGATCCTAACTGAGGCATTTATATAGTACAAGAACCTCAAGAATATTGCCATGCAGTTCAAACTAGAGATGAAAACATCTGACCAAGTTCAACATCTGCTGTAGTCTTGTCTACATGAAGAGTTTTTCCATATGAGTAGAGTTGTACCCATCCCACACTCACATGCCACAGACACACACGTGGAAGAAATGGGCTGATGTGGAACATCATGAAGCTTAATAAATGCAAAAGTAAAATCATGAACCTGGTATAAAATAACTACCACGCATTGGACTGTCTGTCTGAATCTGTAGAAAAGGAATCCATGATCCTTAGTGAAAGCTAACTGCATACTATCATACCACACGTGCAGCTAGCACATCAAGGGAAGGACTTACTGCCCTCTATTTACCACTTGTGAGACCACTCTTTGAGCATAGTGTCCAGTTTGGGGTTCTCTAGGACAAGGAAGACATTGACAAACTAAAGCAATTCCAGTAAATGAGTGAGTGATAAGACGGGCTGGGGCTGGAGCCCACGATGCACAAGGAAAAGCAAAGTGAGATGCAGTGGTTCAATCTTGCAAAGAAAAGTCTAAAAGAGGGGTCCTAAAAGTTTTTAGGCACCTCAGAGTAGGCTACAGAGAAGATAAAGCTAGGTTCTTTTTGGAGCTAGATACCGATGGGACAAGAGGCAATGAACAAAAGTTTCAAAAATGGAGACTCTCCTGAAATAAGGAAAACTTGCTCCCCACAAGGGTGGTCAAACACTGAAGCAAGGGACAAGAGGGGCTGTGAAACGTCCATCTTTGGAGGCATTCATAGAATCATAGAATGTTAGGGGTTGGAAGGGACCTCTGGAGATCGAGTCCAACGCCCCTGCTAGAGCAGGATCACCAAGGGCAGGCCATGCAGGAACAAGTTCAAAACTCAGTGATTTCAGCCAACTTCAAAGGTAGCCTGCTCTGAAGAGGCAGTTGGACCAGATGACCTCCAGAAGTCCCTTCCTAAATTATCCTGTGATTCTAAGAGGTTCAGAAGGAAGGCCTGACTGAAATCCCAGCTCAATTTTCATTTCTTACTTTTCATTTCCGAATTATTTCTCAGGAACTTTAAAAAATGGCAAAATTTTCAGTACATAAGGATGATATGTAAAGACAGCAAGTAAGTTTTATTGACCTGGAGTGCCACGATATAGCCTTATACGTGACGAAAACAGCAAAATGACCCTACCAGTCAAGACTACACCGCAAAAAATTACAATACTGCTTTTATAGCTTTAAAGTCGAAGAGGGATCTCAGGAAGTGAGTGGTCCAACAGCAGAGGTGTAACTCTGTGGCTCTAAGAAGTGATAAACAACCTATATGTGATGTGTATATGCTTATATCATGAGTAAGCAACTGAAGATGCCTCTACTTCTGCAGAGGGTTTATGAACTTAGTAACTGGGAATATCTGTATGTGTTCTTTCCCCACTTGAGAAGTAGATCTCACTAAGGGGCCTCTGTTTCCCTTTCTTAACGAAAAAAAATGAGTGCCAAATCAAAGCTATGGCAGACATTTATAAACAGAAGATGCCTACAAAGTCTTTTGTGGTAAAACTAGAATCAGGCTAGTCCGTTTTTGTTAAAACCAGTAACGTGAGTCCATTTGCTGTTGATGAATGCCCCAGAATGTTACGCTACAACCTGTTTAACATGCCTACAATGACACCGAGAAAAATCCCAGGAGGTGTTTAGCTGCCCTTGAATTCGCTAACTAAGGATTTGTGCTTCTGAAAAATCTCCAGGCTTATTATTCTGTTTTGGTTTTGACTGATTTCTACAAAGGTAAACAATTTGGTGTGTCAGTGAGATTCACAGGTTCAACAATACGTTATGCAAAACAACCGATTGAAAAATGTGTTGTATAACTTAACCATTAAAGACAACTCCCTTACAAGCAATTACACCTAAGTAAAAAGTGTTTTCCTAAATTTCTTTTGTGTTGCACAGTTCAAGGACATTAAATCTCTTCTATTGGCAGAAATTTGCATTCATGCTGTTTGCTTTTGCACTTTGATTCTTCTCAATGGGGAAATCAGACTGCTACTTTCTCCCTCACCACCACCAACCGGTGTGTGCTGCCTTTGGGTTCACAACACAACGCTACTCACAGAATCAAGAGAAACCCAAAATTCCTGCACAAATATAATCCAGATTTAGACTAAGCTTTTTAGATTCTGCTCTTTTCAGCAGCAAAACACACCAGGGTTTTTTTATATATATTTGGGAAGGGAACTGAATAACTAAAATGCATTTAATACACCCACAGGAAACTCTCCAGACCCTCAAGGAAATAAGTGAAAGTATCAGCGCAACCACAGGGAATACGGTGATTCTTCGCCTTTAAACCAAAGAGGTTACAGTCTCACACAAACATTAACTAGAAGTCCCATCAGCCTCCACAGGAAAATAAAAAAGTAGTGCTTTAAATAGATTCTTTGTGTTAAAGCCTATTTTAGTGGGAGGACACAAAAAAAAAAAAAAAAAAAAAGAAGGAAAAATTACAGAGAGTTTCAGAATGACTTCCTGACAGTGAATTGTATTTGTAAGGAATACTTTCCCAAGGGAAATGGCAGAAGCTCAGTTACTTTCAACTTTGAGAACTCGACTGGATGAAGCTCCTAGAAAGGACTCAATAACTCTCTGCTGCCCTGTGGCGTATGGAAAAGAAGCAATGAGCTAACATTTTCCATCTCCAGCAGCCTACCACTCGGTGTAGTCACTCCAACTCAACTGCTGCTCCCTACCCTTGAGTCTGTTCTGGTCAGATCTTGGTGAGAAGCATGCTGTAAAACTTTATGTACTTTGCTGCCACTTCTGTAAGTGAGAGCATAGCTCTAGAAAGCTGCTACCTGCTGCATCTTTACATGCAACTGAACCAAACGTGGCAATAAACTCAGATCAGAAGCTGAGAAGCCACCATAGGACCATGAGTAGAAGAAATTAGCTCGAAGCCAGAAATAACTTGTAAGGAAAAAAGATTGTTTCAACTCAGAGTTCTGCTATCAAAGTGGAAATCTTAGGGAAGAATCAAGAGAAGTGAGAACATGTAGGGAAGGTTACTACGAGGTGTAGGCAGGCAGCAAGAGCGAAACCTAAGAGTGAAGAGGAAAAGTTTTAGAAACTTCTTGGATGTTAGTAAGGATTCCCTTGCCCTGGACAATGTGCCAATACTTTCCAGCCATGCAGTCATTATATGGTAGGGAATTTGGGCTGGATATGGCTGGGACTGACAATAACCAGAGTTGACAGGAGTGTAAAATGCACACCACTAGCTGGGCTGCTCTCAGTGTTGGCCAGAAAATCTGATTTCAGCCTGGTAAATGGACAAAGACAAGCTGCTTCCCAAAACTGGAAGCTAATGCCCTAGAGAAGTATTCACTGGTTCCAAAGGAGGAGAGGAAGAGCTGGAAAATGCAATGCTTGAGAAAGAAAACTCTGCTGAAAGCAAAGTGCGTTTTGACATCACTTTGAGGCTCTAACCCAAGTGCAAGGTTGTGATATCATGACACTAGTGGCTTGAGATGAGAAACTGGCTGGAAGTTTAAAAAACAAATCAAGGAAGCACTTCGGGGAGTGTAGCAAACTAAAGCTGATACAAGAGGTGGGAACAACGAGAAGAGAAAATATTGAGTCTGGAGAGAAACCTATCACTATTTGGGCTAATGCAGAACAAAAAAATTCAGATAAAATTTAAGGCAAGCAAACAGAATACTGAAGTCATTCTTGGTCATGATTCAAATCGTCCACACTAGACCCAAAAGATACTGACGTGATTTCCTCTGTGCCTCCACTTTCCAAGGCGAATAATGACCTTTTAGAAAGAAGTGTAAGAAATGCATCTCCTTACTGACTTGCACCTCCACAGCATGGTCAACAAGGATTTTTTCTTAGTGTTTAAGGACCCTAAAAAGGAGCCATGCTAATCTTACGACTTCCCTGTTTGCTCAAGATTGTCCCCACTGATTTCAGCATTCCTTCAGGGATGAAATGTGGGCACCAGCAGTAAAAACGCAGCCAGCAGAGGGAGCGCAAAACCTTGGGTTTGCTAAACTCAAAGGCCCAGGTCCTCCCCAGACCTCAGTCCAGAAGCGGTCAGATGGAGAGACGAGGTCCTGGATTCTGGCTTCAGTGGGGTCTGGATGCTGCGGGCCTGTTGCAGATCTCCTTTGAGGTGTATTTACTTCAGCCTGGGACTCCGCAGCAATGATCAACATCTGTCATGGCCTGTTCCATGTCTCCTGTAGCTTTGCATTGCTGCTATGACTCGTACCCACTTCAGTTTCTCTCTCTTCCCTACCCAGGGGGGACAATTTCTTGAGCCCTTCATAAGGGCATAGGAAAGAAACTGTCACCACATTACTCTCCACCAGTCCGACAGGCCGCTTTCACTAACCAACAGTTAATCCACTAAATAAAAACAAGAACACTGAGAGATCTTTATGAGCAACAAAAACAGAAGTCCACCCAAACCAAGGATGAACTCGAATGACTTTGATGTTCAAGTAACCAAAACACGACACCAACAGAAACAACAGCCTTGTTCTTTGCCACCACAGCCAAAAACCCTACTGATCTAATCCTCCCTCTAATCCTGCCTCCTTCGATTCTTAGAACAAACTGAGTTTAATTTGGGGAGCTTCTAGATTTTGGCATCTACACTATGAGATTTTAAATCCGACAAAGGTAAAGTACTAGAAGGCACAATAGAAACATGTTTGGACATCAGGAGGAGGTTAGCTGAGGCCAGCGTGCTTACATAAGGACCTAAACTGTGCTGAGAGCAAAGCGTATGAGCTGAAAAGGAAGAGCAGCATCTTGGGACTGCGGGTCATGAAAGGAACTGGGGGCTGGATATATTCTATTTTTTTGATTATCATCAGCTCCTGTAGTTTACTTTTAGGTCACTATTTAGGACATAAATTTAAAAGGGTTCTTGTGTTACCAACATCTTAGATCATTAATATTCTATTTTAATGACCTGGTTTACTTCAGGCTATTTATATCACATGCAGTTTGCAATTCCAGCAGCGAAAAACCCCAGTTGGTCGATGGCACCATCAGATTTTTCAAGCTCGGTGCAAGGCTTTCTAATTTGTATTGCGGCAGAAGCGTAACAAAAAGCTACCCTGTTAGCTTCCTAAATTGGCGACAACATCCTTCACCCAGCAAGATTTATACAACCCCAGCTCCATTTACATGTGTGCGCTTCCACAGCAAGGAAAGCCGCGGGACAAACACGCCTGTAAACACAACCAGCGCCAGTGACCTTGACTCCGCAAGAGCACAGGGTCGGGGCCATGTGAGCACTCGCACTCTGACACCGCACATTTGCTTCTCCAAAACGTAACACGGGGCACACCAAATCACACACCATGCTGGCGCAGCCACCATTACAGACCAGTTTCCAACCACTTCAGCAGAAAATGAAGGACAACTTAGCAGTTTGAAGGCACAAGAAACACAGGTGCCTTCTCCCTTGTTTGAGCCAGGACCCACAAGGTGTAACAATGGAAGAAGGGCTGCTGCAGAACTGGTTTTCATACTGTCAGTAAATTCAATGGGAAGTCGAGAGAATCCTTTTTTAAAGATTAAATGTATGGCACATTGAAACATAGTAAAGTGTTGAGAGAGATCCAAAGACAAGGATCAGAGAACCTCAACTAGAGCAACCATTTCCAACCTTCTGAAGAAGCCAGCAGCATCTTCTCATTGCTTGTGTGCAATTTTAGCTAATGGTAGAGAACAATGCTGAATCCAGAGCCCATCCCTTTTCATTGAGAACACATACAGACGAAAAGTTACAGATATGAGAGGGGCGAAAAATTCATTTAAACCACCCAAAGATACGCTGAAACGGGCACAACAGAAAACTGACAGAAGAGCACCTGTGATTTTAAAACTGGACATCGCAGCTACCTAACTGCCTGCAAACTGCAGGGATTTTTCAAAATACTAATACAGTAATACGTAGAGGGGGAGAAAAAAACCCACCCACGATTTTGCATTTTGCTAAGGATTTAAGTAGATTTTATCTTGATGACATGTTACTTTTACAGCCTGTCATGCAAAGAGGCCAAACGAACTAGTTCAAATGCTGACTCAACACCTCCAGGAAGAGGGAAATATTACAGTGAACTGCCTTGTTTGAAAGAGTGACAATATCAACTGTATATTTGAAGGCATTCTTAATATTATTGAAGAACAAATTTAGAATGACTGACTTTGTTCCTGCAACATATATTACACATATATGTAAGATTTTCAAGTGAACTAGTAATACAACACTATTTTTCCATTCACACAAGACAAGACTAATTTTCTCAAAAACAGTACTACTGGGACAGACATTAGAAACGCAGCCCTCAAAGATCAATTTCTGTGGCAATTACACTACGAATATTTTTAATTACGGACTCGATAAAGGAACTTTTTGAGGTTTCCATTTGTGAGCAACCATCTAACTAGTGTTTCTTTGGGCCACTCTGTGTAGCCCTCTGTCAGGCTGAGTTTGCCCAGAGCTCTTGAAGGAGGAAAGAAACCTCTCAGATAAGACGGCAAAGCCTTGCTCCTTCAGCAATAGCCACTAGAGAGAACTGGAGGTAAGCAAAAGAGGTAGCTTAGACCCTTGAGCAACAAGACACTGGAGGTAAAATGAAGAAGACAAAACAAATTTAAAGTAGGAGACTGTGAACTTGCCACCACGGGTTTTGCTGTGATGAAGAGTTCCTTTACTTCCGAAGACTGAAGTTCCACAAGATCAATCCAGACAATGAAGAAAATCAGTTCGGAACTGAGACCAGAGTCTATAATGAGTAAGCAACAGCAGCTGCCTTTCATAGATCTACATTACTATTCTTTTAAGCAACAACTTGATTTAGTTCAGGTGAACTCAACCCAGATTTTACTAAAATATTTTGCTGCAGTATTTATCACAATTTTCCTAACCCAATGACAGACACATGAAGCATGGCATTTGAGGAAGCAAGACGACAATAAAAAGAATTAGTGGAACAGCTGCTCATTGTTTTGTTTTAAAATCCAAGCCAAAACGACTTCAAAGATGGCACATAAATCAGGGTAACTAACTCAACAGCTTTCCAGCTGCTGGGTGCAGATGACAGGGGAGGACGTGCAACTCACACCTACACTACAATATTATTCAAATATTTCCTGTCAAGTATTTACCATAAAGTGAAGAGATGTGGTATTTTAGTGACGCAACAGAAATTCTGCCAGGATGATGCTTCTTTCACGATTTGCCTGTTTAGCTCAGCGAAGGTGCAGCGGAGCCAACCCTGTTTTCTTTGGTATTCTGCAGAAGCCTCTATCATTATTTTAGCCTCATCCAAAATTAATCTGAACATATTTGCTCCCAAAGATCCCAGTACTTAGCTTTAATATTATCAACTTCTAGGACTCATTTAATTTGACAGTTTTACTCCAGAAAAGCTTTGTGGCATAGCTCCTCGTAAAGAATGGGGCTTTTCACGTAAGCAGAACGTTTCATTCAGTCTCTTCTGGCAATGGACAGATCTCCATCGTCTCTTTAAGACTGTTCAACTTTGTTTGTAAATGTGTGTGTCAGAGCATCTCTATGATTTTACCTAAGTCAAGGCTCCCGTACTTTTCTACTAACACCATGTAATAGCATTGCATCAAGGTATCTCAGGACAGCGAGAGCTCACAAGGGTCCATTTGAAAAATCTGCTACTTACAGCTACGATCCACTGCCCTGGTGTACCCAACTCCTGCGACATTCTGATGAGAGCTCCGGTAAAGCACCATTCCACCAGCTAGGGAAACAACCTCGATTACCATGGTTGAACCCACTGGCACAGGTCAAATTACCTTCCCTTCTGTGCAGAGGGTCAACGGAAACTCAAGCAACCCACACAGCTTTACCCAGGAATCTGTGCCCACACTAAGAGCGCTCAGTGTACAATACCAGCACAGCTGCATCCCCAAAACCCTCTGACCATGGAAATGGCCTCGGAGAAACGGTGTCCTACTGTTATGACTTCTGCCTTGCATTTGTTTATTTTTAGCTAGGATTAGGCTGAATTCTTCTACATCCCAATAAACTGAAGTAAACCAGCACTAACTTCTGCTAGCACAGACATGGGCACGCAACATACATAAGCACACTCTGTTGTTATTTTCCATGACCGCTTCCAAGTCCAAACATTCTGGATATGCCCATACAAAAACATCAACACGAACCCCAACCAGCAAACCAGTCTACTAGGCTCTTGCCCTTAAATCTACAGTATAAACAACAGTATTTATCTAGCATATTAACAAGAGCGGAATGGATGTGTGGCACTATCTGGGGTTCACAGGAGAATAAGCAAGGACTGGGGCATGAGAGAGTTTGGAAAAAGTATAAGATTCACAGCCACATATACATATATGAGTACTGTTGTTATTTTTTTTAAACAGATAGGACTAACATTTCCTGTCTTTCCCCACTGCAACACCCTTATTTTCCCCTGTTCATCTCCTACTGCAATAGCAACACATCTGCACCTTCCCCGTGAGACTCTTGCTTGAGGCCTGCAATGCTCACGGACTTCTTCCTGCATCTTCTGCCTGCTCAGGAAAAGTCCGTCCACAAATGCAGCTACCAGTCAGGAGATGCTGCCTTCTCAGAACAGGTCAGGGCTGAGCTCTCATGCTTATCTCAGAGTGAGCAATAGGGAAAATTTCCTCTCTTATCCATACACTACATTTTCATTAAAGTTACAGAAACATGGTATTTCTGCCTTTTCTGACTCAATGCCTTCCAAAGCCATGGAGGACTAGGACAGGTAAGGAAAAAAATAAGTAACAAACTGACAAAAACTAAACCAACAGAAAAAATCTCAACCAGAAAGAAAAAAAAAAAATAAAATCTGCTCCCAAGCAATCTTCCCCACAGCAGTAACAGTGCAGACCCAACATGAAGCCACCAAATGACAAAAGACAAACAAACTTCAAATATTTCCATAGTTTTCACTTGCAGGAAAGAGCTGGCCATTTCTTCATGACAAAATACAGAAAAAAACCCTGAATTTGCTAGAAAGCCATGAATAAAAGTTATTATATAAACCCCTACTTTATACTGTGTACAATTTATTGAAACACCACATATTTCCAAGTAGAGCTCAAACACACACTTAGTCTAAATAAGACGGACTACGTATGATCTGCTGCTCTGCATCTTCACACACACCAGGTTAATCCACACGAAGGTCCCCGTCCTTCCATGCCTCGCAGAAGCCGGGAGCCCAGCTACGCACACTGCATCACTGTCCTTAGGGTTAGACAAACAGACCAGTAAACTCTGGTGAAAAGGAAATGCATTTGGAGTTCACAGTGGGGCTATCACTTGGGCTATTTCTGTAGTGCCTGCGTCTAAAAAAAGATCCAGTTCACACAAGTAGCTATTTTACCTTACTGTCCCACAAGATCTAAGTGCATTTTTTCCGATTACACTTTCCCACCATAAAATACGCGACAAAATGTGACAAATATTTCTAAATATTCCTAGGAAAGCATTTTGCTTATATATAGAAACATGAGTATATATGGAAAGATACAAAACTCTGTGTTTATATATAGATGTCTCCTCACTGTATAACTAATATTAGTTCATGGAACTGAAGTCACACACGACAAAAAAAAAAAAAAGTTCCAGTGAGCTTTGCCATAAAAGAGACAAAGTAGAAAAAAAAACCTCTTGGATTTATGATGATCTCTGTATGAAAAGCTGAATGGTAAATTCCCTTGAGAACTTCTCTGACACAAGAAATACACAACAAAATAAACAAACTAGGAGATGAGTCCAAGAGGCTCACTGAAGAGACATCTAGTCCACATCTTTTTTTTTTTTTTTTTTTCTTTTTCTCCTCCACTTCAGGAGCTGTCATGAGCCACAAGAGAGGCACAAAGAGGTCTTCTTCAGGTCTAAAGCCCATCTCTTGGGGAACAAAAGACCATCAGCTTCACTAACGCCCTGGGCATTTAAAGCTCTTGCAGAAGAAACATTTGAAATTACTATCACCACTGCTACCCTTGTGAGAGTGCTCCACACTATAACGACCCTTCTGTATAGAAGAAAGATACTTTGATAGTTACATGAAAGCAATAAAAGTTTTTCATAAGACCTATTTGCACAAGTCTGAGGTGCTCGAATTTTACTCTGCAATTATTTTCCCATGGTTTGGGGTCCCAAACACCATATATCTTGCATTTAACCAAAAGATAAATGTAAAATTGAATAATCTGGTTTAGTGTTTAAGCTGAGGGAAACAAAATAAGTAGAACACTAGAGATACTTTTTTTTAATGAATAAAATTTAAATACTTTTTCCATGCCCCCAGAGGAATTAATAAAATAGATGAAGAATATCCCCCCCACTTTTTTTTTTAAGTGAACAACTCTCAATCCCATCTCATCATATTTGTTCAAGCATTATACTAAACCACAAGTCCTCATTCACAGCACCTATACTATAGTTCTTAAAACTGTCACAGGAGCCTGTTTTAACATCCAGCCAAACATCCTATCTTGAATGCCTTTCTTGGCAAGTACAGAACACTGGTTTTCATAAAAAGAAGAGTTTTCAGCAATGAAGTTCAGGTACTTTTGTAGCAGTTTCATAACAATTTCCATGAATAAAAAGAACCCTTGGATGACCTGGACAATAAAAAGCTCAAGTTTTTTTCTACAATACAGTAAAGCTACTGAAATAACAGCATATCCAGCCCTGTGTCACAGACTACAACTTTGTGTAACACGCTGGAGTCAACCAGACAAAGCATCCAAGAGAAGGGTCTGAATGGGGAAAAGCTCGAGTAGGCACTGCCCGTAGAGCTCAGTGGAGAGCCTCACACAATAACTGTGTATAGTAGGAGTAGCAGATGGCTTTCCAGAAATGAACACAAATGACTCTCAGAAACAGAAATTGCATCCTCTCAATCTTTAAAGGCTGGTGGTATCTCACCTGCTTACTCCCATGGCAACTGGATTCCCTTCTTATCAAAAAGCTGTTGATGTTAAGTTGTCATCTCCTCTGCCCTGTAATTCCTGTTGCATCAAATACCCAGAAAAGCAAACAAGGCCGAGGATAAATAAATTACATTGTAAAACTGAAGCAGTAAAATTTCAAAGTTTTCTTCCAAAAACTTTATAGATCTCTGTCCCACTACAGAACATCATCACCTTCTTGCTGGCTGAAAATCAGCAACTATATAATAGGTTCGGTCTCACTGTGCAAGGGAAGGGTACCACCCTCTGATCTAGAACAAGATTAGATTACATTACATTGTGGTCATCACAGAACTAGTTCTAGATCCTGGGACAAAGAACTCCAAATCTACCCAGCTTCACAGGAACATCAAGTTCTTTTACGACCACAAGCAAGCAGGAGCTCAGATCTATTATTCATTGAGATGATGACATGTCTGGCAGAACAACAGCTCTTGGCAGGACAGTAAAATATTTATGCAGTGTAACAGCTCAAAGGAAATGATTTGCCAAATTGACCGCAACAATAGTCTTTAACTTTTCTCAACTTGTGGACTGCTAAAAATGTTCAGTGGGAATGCAGAACTCTGTACAGCTGAGCTCTCTACTGACAAGAGGCTTATTGTTTTTAAGATATCTTTGAGACACCAGAAATAGTCCTTGGATGCAGGTTAAAAAAAAAAATAAAAAAAATCACCAGACCATATTATTTTCTGGAAGTTTTTCATCCAAATATTAGGCAATCTTCCTTACTATATACAATAACCAACACTTAAAAGCCTGAAATCAAATTGTTACAGGTTCCTGCAAAATAAAGATAATCTTCCTAGAGACATTAGCAAGATGACAAATATGGAGACCATCACCATGTAAAGTGGTCTACGGCCAGAATTCAAAAGCAGAGTAGGTCCCAGGCCAGGGAGGGCACCAGCAGTGATCAGTCAATAGAGCAACCCCGGCTCCTCCAGGCAGAACGTGAGAGCAGATGCAACCCTGGGAGTGACCCTGGGCACTGGATCCTACATGGGTGTGTTTCTAAGGGAAGCTGAACTTAGTGCTTGGAGACAGTAGGTTTTTAAAGGCAGTATTTAGAGACTTATCAACAGAAACAAAGTATAAGGAAGAGGGAAAAGAAGCAAAGGGAGGAACTCTGAGAATTGCGAATGAGATTTATGTTATTTCCACTGTGGTAGCACTTGAATCAGGGCTCAAACCACAATCTCTGCCCCAGCTCATTAGACTACCTAGTAATTTTGCTGCTCCTGGAAGGTAATCCACAGTGCCACAGTGGGAACCATGGCAAGGGGTTGGGGGCGGGGGGAGCGGGGTTGGGGAAGCAAGGTTTTTGTACTCTAGCCTCACTGAGGGCAAGGGAG
>VWZK01015814.1:131053-201373 GCA_013396935.1 Baryphthengus martii
TCACTGAGGGCAAGGGAGGACGAGGAGGTGGAAGGACTCAGGAAATGATGGCAGGAACAGTATGACCATGTCAAGCACTGATGTGCTCCATCAGATGTACCATTTCAGCAGATAGAAATATTGGCAAATTGGCCTGGTGGTCTGGCCATTGCAAAATCGCTGTTTTCCTGCAGGCGTCACAAGTGATCCGAAGAGAATGCTTTGCAGATAATGGTAGGAAATGTTTTACGGGCAGAAGGAGTAGTACAAAAGAGCTTGTGGCAGAAAGTGCAGCTGAGGTCAACATTGCTCTAGATGTGCAGAGGCGAGACATTTAAAAGGGTACAAGAACAAATAGGAAGCTCTCACCCACCCTGCATCTCATCTGCAATGGTGAGGCCTCAGCTCTCACCCTCAGTCACGTGCCTTAAATTCCTCACTGCATTCGAGGCAGCATCACCCTCTACCCTCATGCTTCCCACTTTAGCGTCTTGCTATGAAAGGCCCTTTCAAAAATCAAACCCAAAAACAGTTCCTTCTCCCCTTGCAATGGTTCTGAGCCAGCCTCTGAGGTAAGAGCAAAGAACACAAAGTCCAAATCTTTAATCAAGAACAAGCGTTGATCTCCAAGCAAATATTATAAAAATTTCTTTCTCAAAGATGGGGGAAGATGTGTTTTCCAAACACCAAGGCTAATGAAACTTGATGAGTGGAGGAGGTCTGAGAGAAGATGGTGGTGCCCCTGGAAATAGTTTTTAAAACGGCAGGGGGAAACACAGACAGCAAGAAAGTAGCTTGAGGATGAGATTTCACTGATCTAACAGGAAAAAAAGGACATTTTAGAGAAGCCCACCATTCTCAAAGGAGATAGGGAACATCTTCAAATGTTTAAGGGATTACAAAATGGTGACTGGAATGAAAACGTGCAAACCTAAGGTAGAAAGAATAGCATGAAAACAAGTGAAATGATCAGAAGTGCTAACATTGGTGTGTGAGTTAAACCAGAGGAGAAGCATAGAAAGCACCAAGAAGGAAGGCAAGAGCATGCTAAGCCAAGAAGGTATAATGGCTGTAGCAGTTATTTGCTGAAGCAAATAAGATACTCAAGAAATAAGAGGGGGCTTTGTGCACAGAAATACCCCCTGGTCATATCAGTGAGTTGCACATGGGGTTACGCTAAGCTATTCGTGAGAAAGTCTCTTGAACCCTGTGAACAATGAAAGCAGCCCATTTTCCATCCATCTCTCCCAGAGTATTTAAAGATTTGAATTTTCCCATATCATTTTTGGTTCGCCTCCTCCTATAAATAGAGAAGCAGCAGCGCATCCATCTCTTCTTCATCTTTTTTGGTGGTCTAGCATTGCATACACACTGGAATGTTTTTCTAGTAAACGATAAGCAATGGGAAATGAGTCAAAGACAAAGGAAAAGAGACCTTGAGCTCAGACAAGTAGGAGAGATGGGAGCCTGCTCCTCTTTCCCAAGAGGCAGGTATCTTTTCTCCGGACCAAAGGGTTTTGTTTTGGAAACAAACGCATCTATTTCTGTCACTTCCTTTAGACATGTAGTCTTTATGAGGCTGATAGTAAGACTGACTACAGTGTCTGAGAATGACAATTTGGCCCCCAAAAGAAAGCATTTCTAACCTAAATATGAAACCCAAAGGAAACACACCCCTGCCGCTAAGCACACGTCTCAGTGGACTAACGCTGTGATCCATGCTCTGCTCCCAGAGCCTTTACTTTAATCCAAAGTCCAATAATCAAGTTATCACTTTGCGAGGAGAGCTAAAGCCCCCAGGGTTTCTGCCAAGCGGCTGGCCGGTGGAGAGGCTGAGTGGGACATCAGCAGGTGGTCCAGCTGCCATGGGAAAACAAGTGTGGTGTGGGCAGCCAAACAGCTGGGCGAGGAGCTGCAGGAACGCCTGTAGCTCTACCCTGGTCCATAGGAGGTCATCCACACCATTGGATGTTCCCAAGAAAAACAAAAACATGAACAGAAGAGGAAGGGCAAGCCATGGTGAAGGGAGAAAATGCCAAGATCAGGCAGTCTGGGCTTGGAAGTTCCTTCATAAGTCAATAAAGTCCACTTCTGTACTGAGATGCTTCAGCACAACACGAAAGCAGACTAGGTATCTCAAGCTGCAGCCCTGATGTACCACTTGCAGTGACGAACAGGGCAAGCCAGCCACACTAATACAGCAACGTCTCTGAGAGATGTGGAACGTCTCTGAGGAGAGCAGAGGAGCGGGGGGAGCTAATGAACTCCAGAAGATCACAGTCTTCCATCCCTGCTTAAAAATAGGAACTGCGGTCATGGGTTTGAGACAGAGTCAAACCTCAGCATTTGGATCCAGATTTTGAAACCACAAGAGGTCAGAGTTAATTGACGGTTGGTCATTCAGAGGTCCTGGGACAACTTAAGAATCAACAACACGCTGCAAAATCTTGTTGAAGTTGGGCTTCTATCTTCCATCTGAAAGACATAACGATATCCCTGAAAACAGTGACCTGGCCCAGAGTCGTGTCCTTCCTCGGCTTACCGGATCAACTCTTGGGGAAACGAGCAAGTTGTGAACTAGTAGCGAGGTCAGACAGAGCCTGGTTACAAGAGCTGCAAGAGGGAACAGCTTTCAAAGTAGGCAGCGGTGGGCTGGTTCTTGTGAAGCTGGCAGGGCCGCTGACTCTGGGATAGCCTAATCCACTAACAGGTAAATCCCCTCCACAAAACATTCCTTCCTGCCTGAAAAGACTGATTTGGCAACCGAAGCTCCCTGCTTTAGAGTAAGAGCTGGGGAGGAATGTGACCTGTGGCTCCTGATGGGAGAAGGCTCCAGCACATGGAGCACCAGGCTGAAAGCCACTCAAGTTTCAGCACATGGGGCTCTCCAGTGAACTGTCCTGACTCCATATACGAGATAATTGTTTGGCAGGCAGGACACTGGGCACGGAGATTTGGCGCTTACTGTGCTCTTCAGATACATGAACTGGATGACCTTTAAAGGTCCCTTCCAACCCAAACTATTCTATGATTTTATGATAAAAGACTACATCTCCAGACAGCTGGATCTGCAGGAAGGAGGAATTCTGTTTGGTGGTTTTGGCAAACATCATCCCAAGCATAAGGATTTGGCCTGCTAATTCTGATGATGAGAGCTCACAAGGGAAATCAATGGCCTAAAGTGAAAAGCTTCTGCTTTGAACGCTGCTTCAACACGCTCCCAGACGTTGCTCATACATGGAGCAAAAGTCCATGCTAGGGTCTTCCGGCAAAAAGAGAGAGATCTTTACCACTGTGTTATTGTGAGCTGGCCAGCCCTGAGATCCTCCTAGTTTATTGATTCCTCTGTTCAGCTTTTGCTCTGTGAAACACCAGTCCTGTCTAACATCACTAGGTTAGCAAACCAAACAACTCAAATTTCACTAATTGAGATTACTGAGGAGGAGAAACAGATCCTCTTGCTTAGGTACATTAGAATAGCCCATGTTTGGTACATATATTAAAACACGGCAAAACAGAAAATGCTGGAAAATCCCACCTGGGAAACTGTTTCCCGAAAGGAATCTTCACTTACTCAATTCCACATATAATTTGCTCTGTTGTATGCAGTAAGATGCAAATCCTTGATCTCTAATAAGATGAAGGGCATGTTTAGGACTCTCTGGCTTATGGGTACCTGCAGCTGCCAGAACCAGTGATTTAGAGCAAGACCTTTCGGGGAAAAATCCAAGCTATTGAGACAGAATCCCTTGGAGATCCAATTCAACTCACTACCATCGGCTTTGGGTTTTGGCTTGTTATTTTCTGTTAAATTTTCAGGGAGAAGCAATTTCCATTTGGGGCCCTAAAGAACATTCAAGATCTGATGAGAAATCTACCGTGCCTCACTTCTTTCTAGAAGGATTGTACATAGAGCTCCTGAATTCTTCCTTCCCGTTTTGGGGAATTTGAGCTGCGTATGAATTTCTTCTTATAATCCCTCCTTGGAAATGATCAGGACTGCTTGTCACAAGCTTATCACATGAGGAAAAAAACAAGGCACAGAGGGAGTGCAAACTCCACCTCCCAGCAACAACAGTACTCACTGAAGAGGAGTGAGAGAAGGCAAAGAAGAAGGCAGCTCTACTTGAGAGCTTGCATGTCACTTCTTCACTTTTACTGTCGGCAATAACCAAGCTAAAAACCATAGAGCTGCTCATGGTAAAGAATATACCTAAAGTGATAGAATCAGTCACATTTGGATTAAGGGAAAATGAGAAGAGACAGAAATTAAATAAGGGAGAGAAAGATCAAATGAACAAACCCAGGAGTTCTTTTCAGCTAGTTCCTCTTCTCAAAAATTAACATACCCCCCAGACAAATTGCAATAGCAAAAGAAAGCCTCTAGTCTGCGTGAGAGCAACAGCACAGTGGAGCAACCAGAAACACTCCAACATTCCTCTTTGGAGAATAGGAGAGTAACGGAGAATTTAAGCAAGACTATATGTGCCTCTAAGTTTGCTCTCCAAATCCAATTTCCCTTCCAACCTCCTCACAGCTTCTCATCAGCAGTTTTCTGCGTCTACTATGAAAGGCTCTAGCGCAATTATGCTCAGTTACTGAAAGCCTCTTTAATCCTCTTCTTAGCCTCAGAAAGTAACAGCATCAACTGATACCTGTGACCTCAGCCTCCTCCATGAGAAACACACCACAGAGTTCACGGCCGAGAAAAACACCCTCAGGACATACCCAGCTATATCAGCTCCTTACCGCCTTACCACTGCTAAATATCAGTTCTTCTAACTGAACCAAACCAAATTTTCAAGGCCAAACCTCATAATTTTGGTGTTTAAAAGAAGCAGGCTCCAAGCAAGAAATGGATGGGAAATCTCAATTTGTGATGAGAACACATATTGGTTTTGCTTTTTTTAAAAAAGATGTATTTCAAACTATGTTAAAAATGCAGTTATTTGCCATGAGGCTGGTGGGAAGCGGGTGCCAAAGAGGGGGTACTGTGCTGGTTGTTACTTTTGGAATGGATGTGGAAACCAGGCACTATCAGGCATAATTACAGACTGAACTCTTTCCTGGTAAGTTTTCATCAACCATGAAACTAAAGGCAAACTTAAAGAGAAGTATAAACAATTCTGATTCAAGCAATGAAATAGGAGCAAGCAGAAGTTACAAGTATCTTGGAAGTCCTCCTGAGATGTATTAGAACCCATTGAACAACCGCAGTTTTCCCTTTAATTCAGAGAGAGCTGCAGGTTTTTAAGTCCAGCTGTTTAACCCCTGCAATGCACAGTGACCTTTTTATTTTCCATTGCTCTTGCAGTTTTCCAGCAGTTTGAGCTCATTGGGGCTAATTGCCTCAACACGGAGCCGCAAATGGAAAATGTTGCCGGAAAGTTGTTCCATTCACAGCCATTTAGTCTTGCACCGCTTGCGTCATGGTGTGCTACCTGTTTTCCCTGTCTCCTTAGGTGGCAAGGCTGCAGACCTTGGGGCCATTCTGCTCCCAGCAGTCACACAGGCTCCAGAAAGAAGTCAGTGACCTTCCAGCCAAAGGACTCCACCCCACGCACGGTGTCCACACTCCACACGGGTACCTCCCCTTGGCAGCCTGCCCTGTGCTGATACTCAGGTGAGGGACGCTGTGTCACAAGGCACACGAGAATCTATGCTCCTTGAACCTCACTATGGAGGAATGGCAGTCACTCCAGAGCCGAGACGTCACTGAGTTTCTATCATAAACCTAAGCTGACCCTTTATTCCAAAAAGCACTAATTTATAAAACATCCCATCAACAGGGAAATTGGTAGGTCTGACTTGGTAAGGTCAGTATCACCAGTGTTGCATGGCCACTTGAAGGACATTAAGTACACAACCCTGTGACCAGCACATACATGGGGTTTCCCAGAGGATTTACAGGCTTTCGCTAAATTCACACCAGAACCCAGGCACAGAAGTTAAACCTCTGTACACCATCATCTCACTTAAATCACCTACACAAATAATTTGTTAACGAAACCGTAAGTACTTAGGATGTTCAGCCTCATTTATCAACTCTTCAGCTCCTGACCACTTTTTGGTTTAGTTCAGGTTGGCTGTTGGGACTTTCACATACAGGGTGCTCTGGAGCCAAAAAGCAGCACTGAGCCTAACAAGCACTGCTTGAGGATAAGACTGTGGTTTATTCCCACTAAAATCCAATAAAATGGCGGAGTGGGAAGCAGCAGGACATACTCTTTACCATCCGTATACCTACACATTCACTCCAGTTCATTGCTTTCTGTGCTTCTTTAACTGCTTCCCTACAGATGGCACTGTATCACTATCCAAAATACTCCTTCAGGAAAAAAAAAGCTTAAAACAACTTGGATTCATGCTGAGCTACCAAAGAGGAGCTAAGTGACCAGCAAAGGTCCTGCTTTCTTATCCAGAAGGCTTTCTGAGTAAAGACAGCAGTGTCAAATGGTGAGAGAGCACAAGGCTTTGTACAACCAACCCCCTCTCCTCTAGACCATGATGGGATCTAGTGGGAAGACGGGTCCTTATACATACCAATCCTTGCTCCATGTTTCCCTGATACATTTGGTCCCTATCACTGTTGAAGATGGGATGCTGGGTTGGACCGAGCTCGGGTATGACCTTGTGTGGCAGTTCCTATGGGAGGCAAGTGAGAAACCTCACAAGAAGCCAATGTGTGCCCAAAGATTTATAATCAGGGCTGCGATGTCAGTAATTGGATGAATGCAATAAAATCTCCAGATTCCTTTTGCTCAGTCATGTGTGGCATTTCTATTACTTTCTCTGTGACTGTTTTACATCCAATAAAAACAGATTGAATAGAAAATACAGTAGTAGACGTTACCCTTTGCTCTTGGTAAGAGGAATAATTCATTGGTTTGGCACTTCCCAAGGCATGCGTGAAGGGGAAAAGCGCTTGGCTCAAACAGGCTCATAATTATTAGCAGCAAAAATCAATCTGTGGTACATTTCACCAGCTGCTTCTTAATTTCATTGCCTCTCAGCTGCACAGATTTATGTGATGAGCATTTCATCATAATATCCTACAGCTACTGAAATCTTTTGCATTTGATTCACTACTCTCATTAGTGAAGGATGAAACTGCACATACAGAATTTCTGCAACTTTCAAAACGGAATAATTATGGCTAAAGTTTTTCAAGTGTTGAGCTCAAAGCCTTTGAAGGAAAATGAATTTCAGAAAGTACTAGAGGGATTTTTAGTGATATCTCCACTGAATATCAGAGCATCACAGGCACTTAAAATACTCCTGCTGTTAGTATTGCTCTCAGCATCTGCATAAAAAGCAGCATTTTCCTGAACGGTGCCTGTCTAGGCGACAGGTTATTATTAAGCGGATATAAGAAAGTTATTTACTGAAACTACAGAAGAAAATCAGGATAAAAATGCAATTAGTATGTGGTTAGGATTAACAGAAATGCCTAAAAAAATTACAGTCAGGACTTCAGTCTCAACCACCGCAAAAGAAGACGTCTATCAGCTCTGTGACCCCACCATCAGCACTGGCTAAACTTCTGATCCTGTGCTCAGATTAAAATAGGGGAAAAAATGTTCACTCTGTCTCCACAGCTCTGAGATTACTCTTGATCAGAAACAACCCTGCTCACTTTTAAAAATCTAAAGATATCACAATCTAGCATGACATAAATCTAGATTTACATCCTGGTAGTAACATCACAACCTACAACGGCTTTCAAGAGCCTTTAGAAACACAGGTCAATGCACATATAGTCCTGCATTCAAATACAATAATTCATTCAAACTAAATTCTTAAAGGCATTGTAATAGATCATTTTGCAGCACCTCGCTACCTCGTCTGGTTCTGTCTTAACACTTCAGTTTGTCCAAATTTCATCCCAGTTATTATAGATGAGCAGATCTGGGATATAATGTGGTTTTATGCCTACACAGTAATTTATTTCAACCCACTGCAAAAAAAGCACACGCACACTTTTTTTTAAAAACCCACAATAACAAAAACAAACAAACAAAAAAGAAAAAAAAAAACAGAACAAAAAAAAAAGGGGCAATGGTTTAAATCAAAAGAAGGTTGATTTATACTAGACATAAGGAAGAAATTTTTTACAATGAGGCTGGTGAAACACTGGCATGGGTTGGTCAGAGAGATAATAGAAGTCCCATCCCTGGAAACATTCAACATCAAGCTGGATGGGGATCTGAGCAACCTGATCTAGTTAAAGATGTCCCTGCTCACCGCAGGGAGGTTGGACTAGGTGGCCTCCAAAGACCCCTTTCAACCCAAATGATGCAATGATTCTATTAAAAAAACAAACAAACAAACAAAAAAAAAAAAACAAAAAAAAAACAAACAAGCACAAAACAAGATGCCAAAATATTGATCTTAATTATGTATTCTCTTCACATAAAGGAATACACCTTACTATCCAAAAGTTAATTTAGCCCTTTTTCAGAGTACCACCTAGATACTACCACTTTCCTCTCATAATATGAGCCATTCCAGAATTACTAGATCCAATGAAACATGACCCTATGGAAAACCAAGCATGTTTCCCCCTTCCCTCACTGCTTGCCTCTGGTATTTTCTATTTCACATTCTTCCTCTGCTCCCTTCAAGTACTTTCTGATCTACATTCCCAATCAATATCTTCAGGTACTTCATAAATACTTTAAAGTTGAGCAAAGAGAAGCACATACCGTGGCTGGCACAGAAATATGGGCACAGATTTGACAGCCAATAAGGTGAGCAGAACAAAGTGAAGAGGTACATAACAAAGTCGATGGTGTCACCTTCACTCCAGGGGAACATGAGATTTGGGGGTTCCCCCTACCCCCTTCACCTTGTTCTCCTCAAGCTTGCCAGAACTTGTAGGAATTCTACATTTTGGAGACCTTTTTTGATCTACCAAATCTGATAAATAGTTTCAAAAGCTATGTGATAGCTTTTTGTGAATGTGATAAAGGATGAGAGCAAAGAGGATGGGAACAGGGGAATGCCTGTCACCAGGAAATCAGACTAAACACTCTGATAAAGAAATAAATCATGTAAATTCAAAGCCTATGAAAACAAATAAACAACTTTTTTTTTTTTCAGACAATGAGTAATTATATGATGAGACCCACTGCCACCTGGCTCTCTAAGAACAAAGCTTTATCAAGGGTCAAAAAACAGGACGGATGCTCACGTGCCAAAACAGAATATCCAATAGTAAGGCAGTGGCAACACAAACAACACTTCAAAGTTGTATTTAGCACCCATTACTGTACTTCTACCTTTTACTAGGCTCTTGCATCCACCTCAGAAGGGCTTCAAGTGGCAATTACAGGTGACAGGCTATTCACCTAGGCAGGACTCTGAGGGTCAGCTAAAACTGCAAGCTTGCTCTTACCTAGGAACTTACGAGCAGGTAATAAAAGAGTAAGTGAGAGCATTTCCCAGCTCCTCCTTGGCAGGAGTGATAGGACCTTACTCTCTCCCTTCAATCTACTGTTATCCATTACTTGTGATTAGCTCTTCCTTTTCGAAGGAAGTGTTGGTCAACAGCTGCTTTTCAATTAGAATCATAATGCCTGAACCAAATGCCCACCAGGGAATACTAAATGAGCCTTGTCTTCCTAAGCGTTTAATCACAAGTGCCACAAACGAATAAGCAGCCAAGCATAGCTCTAATGAGGTTGTGTTGGTCTGGGAGGTTTAACAGGGTATGCAGCTCACCCCTTATGTAAAACAAAAATTATTTCCCACTCCCCATTTTCTAAGGTGCTAACACTGCTCTAAAGACTGACCTGTTTACAATTTATATCTTACCTGTCCGTACAGTAGCAGGGCTGGAAAGGCTATTGTGTGGCATTAAGACAAATTGTTTTATAATCGCTTTTATAAGCACCATCAAGCACCATCCTGCTGTGATCTTGTTCCCGTGACTGACTGGCACACAATTCCAGACCTGACTGCTGTAATGGTGAAGGAACCTCCCCCCAACTTCCAGCAGAAATATCTCCTCAGCCACTTAATATCAGCTCATTCTTGCTTCAGAATTTTCCTTTACCTTATGTGGCTCTTCTCTTGTCTGGGATATAACTTTCTTACTCATTCCAGAGAACAAATATATCAATTCTCACCATTTGTTTAGCCGGACTCCAGGTAAGTTTTTTAATTCCTTCAGACGCGATTGCCTCTCCATCCCCACAGTCACACTGGTAATCCAATGGAGGCCGGCAAGATGATCAGCTACAGCTGTCTGAGAGTCACAGGTGAGTAACAGATTCCCGGAGTGGTGGAGCTGGGTAGCACTCTAGATTCCCCCACCAGATCCTGGAAGCTGCTCTTCAGTAACCACCAAATCCTAAATCTAAGATATTTCAGTTTATACCAAAAAAAATGTGGCTCTTTAATGAAATGGCACTGAGGGAGCTGAGCATAACCTCCACTCAATTAACAACTGAGTGCAAACTGGAGAATGCTTGTTTCTTGAATAAAATCTTGGGAAGATACCAAACCTGCAGACCAACTCGTTCAACAGGAAGGATATACTTTCTCTACGTGCTTATCAGTGTCTGTGTCCCTCTACACTCAGTTGCAGCTGGCACTGGCACTTGCCAAAGAGCAACACCACTCCAGGTTTAAACCTAAGCTCTCCTCTGACACTGGGCTGCTTCCAAAATTTCTTTAAGTACATATTGTGGTGAAACTTAGTTTTTTCTCACCACAGACAGCAGGTACCTTACTAGAAACTTCGGAGTTCAACTTTCTCAGCTCTGATGCATTACTCCACTTGAATATTGCATTTATTTGTTTCTGGCTGCTCTACTGTGCTATTATCCCCGCAGTGCTTTCCTGCATGGTGAGAGCTAGCTCAGAGCCCAGTACCAGGTTACTCTAGATCTTCCTCCAATTAATTTAATCTGATGGCTTATCATGCACTGTCATAACGTCCTTCTCCACCTCTGTTAGATCCTGGGTTTTACTCTCTTGATTAGAGTAATATTCTCAGCTCGGACATACAGGAAACTTTACTAACAACTCCTCTTCATTGAAAAAAAGACGACCATTTTGTCTTTACCTCTGATTTTTTAATCTAGAAGATAACCATATAAGGAATCCCTTTTATCCCACTGCTTCTTACTACTACTAATTTGTTGTTTGGAAGACACGACTTCCCTTCACAAAAGCTTTGTGAAGCCTCCCTAGCCCACACAGTCCATCAATGGCTCTAGCAAGTGCAGTCCTCAGCTTCTTACCAGCCAGGGGTTTTACAGTTTTCAGAATCACAACCCACGATGGCATCTTCCCCACCTCATTTAGTTAACCCTAGGTAGCAAATCTGCTGTTACTTCTGTGTGTCTTGTCTTTGCTACTTCTTCCACCTTCCTCAGCGTGTCACAGCCACTCTCACAACCGCCTCTGGGGGAAATCTTACAGTGCAGTTTCCCCCTTCAGAAAGTTACCTAAGGGAAAAGGAGCTATAGCAGCATGAAATCCTCACCTCCAGAAGCCTGGACCAAGGAACAGCATACGTGCATGAACCGCCACCACTTGACACACCAACCTAGCTCTTGCAAGATGGCAAGGGTGACGTGGTCCAGTACTGAAGGCCCAGTGTGACACGCACTGACAGCTTCACTGTCTCCCATAGGGCTGCATCATTTCTGAAGCTGTATGAGTTTGCTCCTATCTTTGACCCAACAGCCCTCATCCTTTAGCTCTGACAGCAATGGTTTACGCTTTAAAATTCAAAACTGAAGGACTGTCCAGTGGCAGATGTCAATAGAGGCTATGTCATTTAATGAGACATAAGCACTCGGCACATCAGCTCTCCTGGCAAGAGGAGCTGAGATGGTAATTGCAGAGATGTTCCTCCATGGTGGTCTCCACCGTCCCAGCCCCTTGCCACAGGTGCCTGCCTTTGCATGGTCCCCATCACTGTACCGGTACAGAGGGCTGCACAGAGACACGGGGAAGGTTATTAAAAATAACCATTAGAGGGGGAGATTTTTAAAATCCACTTCCATTCCTTGATTCAGTTCATGGTACAGTCCTACAGACAGTGATACTGACACTACTGAGCAGATAGAAAATACAGGCTACTGGGGTAGGCTTCTTGTGTCACTCTCGCCATTGAGAGAGGTGTCTTGACAACAGATGGTGGTAGGATCTCTAGTCCAAGCATGAGATTGGGGTCATGGTTGATTACTCCAACAGCAGGTGAAGTAGACTGAAAACATCACTTTTATTTCCCAGAAGAGTCTAGACAGAGGGAGCTCAGGGGGGTTATAATTGCTTTCTCTCCAGGCCGTTCTCACTGCAGTTATTTGCATGTTGCCTAAACCCACCAGGCTCAAGCCCTGACCTCCTATGCCAAAAGCTGACAGCACCATTACAGGATACAGCCTTGTATGGGCATTCAAAATGTACTTACTTGAACGTACTATAAATCATGTTGTAACTTTCAGAACACCTTTCTTGCACCCCAGAAAACGTAACCTATGCAAGCCATTGCATATTGTAGAACGTACGTGAAACTCCAAGTGCTTTAAAGGGAGGCTGAGGAACATAACAAATGCATTTCAGCAAGGCAGCACTTTCTGAAATAATTTTAACTAACCTTGCATTACGCTTTTCCTTTCCAGAATGCCTTAAAGATTCAAGTAGCTCATAAAGTCCAATAATGCATTCAGCATTGATCTTCTTACTCAAAAGCACTCTTACAGAATGCTTTATGCTCCGCTAAAGCTGCATTAAAACTTTCATTTTAACAGTGGAGGCTCTACGGAAGCTCTGAAAAACAATTTTACATCATTGAGGTTTCTTTTCTTTTGTTTTTTGTTTTTTTTTTAATTAAGAATCTATCTTTACTAACCTATTTCTTTGTAAGAACTCTTTTAATAATATTGATGAATAAATTAATGGCACTATGTCTGCTAAAAGGATTTATGTCTGAGTACATTCTAAATGCAGCTGCAGTAGGTTTATGAAAATAGATTTGCTGAAGGATATTTGTGTCTCCTGACTTTTCTCTTCTCCTTTGATATTCTTTCAACTCTATCTACAGAAAAAAAAAAAAGGACAGTAGTCTAATAGGCCTTCCCAACTGACAGGTTGGCTTTGCTCACTGAACAGTTTGTCTCCTTGGACCCAAAAGGGCATCCTGAAATCCAAAAGCACTGTCCTCCACCTCCTTCCGTCCCTAGAGAGGAAGGAGTTTCAAACAGGCCTCATATAACAAGTGGTCTACAAAACAGTGCTAAGCAGAACAAGAACGGGCATGGATGGTCCAGAATATTTATCTTTACACGCTGCCTTTTATAGATGTAATTTGTTGAGTTGTCAGAAAAACAAGTGGTTTAGTGAAGCTTAAGAACTTCGAATTCTGTCCCAGCAGGGCTGTCAAACCATGCTTGTACCCTGAAGATGTTACAATGACAAGTTCATGCAACTTTGCAGGAATTTCCTAATTACAGGATCCTGTTTTAAATTAACTTTAATCCGATTTTACCGGCTAGTGTTTTCATTTCACTGATGGGATCTGCCATTTTCATACATCTGGGGAATATTAAATATTTTTGGGAACCTATGCAAGCAGTTGCCTTCCACTTCCCTCTATATTTTATTCCAGCTAATTAGAAGATTTAAACAGTAAGGGTGGGGTTTGGAGATTTTTGCAGATTTTTCTGTGAAATGGAAAAAGGTGTTTCACCACTGAATTACATCAGAGTTATTAGTTCTACAGCACTTCCAAAACACCTAAACAAGGATATCAGTAATAAAACAATCCAGTGCTACAAGGCAGGCTTTCAGCAGCAAGCATTATTAGCATGGTTTTCCATGCTGTCTTCAACCATGGAAGCTGTTCTCAGGTCTTTCATTTACCAGCCTTTGTCTCACTAAAATTTAAGAAATAAGGATGGGACTATTTTTGCACAAAAGCTGTATTCACTCACCGTACAGGTATACATTTGAAACGATATAAGCGCTCCACACAAATTCAAATGATGGTTTTGATGTAGCCATTTCAATAAAAAAATATTCCAACATGGGATCAGTAAAACTACTTAGAATCTAAATCAAATTTGGGAGGAAGTCCTGCTGACATTCCAAAAGGGCTTTGAAACACTATCACAATTCCAAAACATTTTTTTTTTTCCTGCTGATAGAATAACCTTCGCCTTGGTTAAACACACATGACTGACCTCATTTGTCAATTTTGTTCCATCAGTCTTACGTGTCAAAATCCCACCGTGTACTTGCTCTCACTGAATTTAATGAGATGATTCCAATGGACTGTGCTACAGCGGCTAAGGAAACTGTGTTCCCAGAGCTGGAAGTCCCCTGCTCCTCAGCTGGGAGGCAGTGACTGACCCCTACGCATTCCTCCTCCATTACAAAGCAGAGCACTATGGGTCTGAGAGCTGGCAGAAATAGGAATAGAAAAAGGACCTGAGCCCACAGACATTTTGCTTTGGGTCTCACCAGGAAAGAGAATGTTAAGAGCGCTTGTGCTTTTGCCTCTGGGCAATTCATTTCTTTTTGTGGACTAAACAGTTTTGAATGGAGAGGAAGCAGACAAAGATCAAAGAAAAAGAGTTCACAAGTTTCATACAGGCAAGTCAGGAACAACACCTATGACAGCAAAACTGCAGTCCTTACAGGCCTCCTACCAAGCAGCATCGTTTGTTCAATGCCTAGTGAGGAGAAACAGGGTTCTACTTACATATCAACTCCTGTGGAATAACCACAATACCACAGCCTTCAGTTATAACACATTATTCTAACTCCAAACACACCAAATTTGCAAGCCAAGACCCTGAAGGAGGTGAAACAGATGGAAGGGATTCCTGAGAGTATTAGCATGGCTTTCTGGTTTGGGATCTTCCAGGTATCGTATCCTCAATGCTAAACATGGATGTCTACATGCAGAAAAGCTAGAAGACCTCTCTGCAAGATGTAAATGTGCTTTAACAGAGTAAAAATACTCCTCCAAGTCCCACAGTAATAATAGTATGCTCTACAATCTCTATCCAACATTCCTCTACTTCCTGAAAACCAAAATACACAGCAAGCAGGCACTACACAGTTTGAAACCATGGTTTCCATGTGTATCCTCCCACAGGAACTCTCCCAACAGCAAAGTGGAACAAGTTAACAGAAGAGGTTGTCTAGACAGGTCTCCTCATAGATGTAGAACAAACACTTAGAAAAGCAGCATTGCTCTTCAGGTTCATTTAAAGTGCTTCAGGTCATGACAAAAAGACATCAGATCTTAAAATAAAGACATGTTACAAAGCATCTTGTTCCCTTCCTGCTCCACAGTTCAAGCAGACACTTTAACTGCTACGATTTGAGACTAATGCTTCATACTATTTGAAAGCTGAGATTTCAGAACTGCATTCAGAGACTATTAAAGCAGAGGTTTCTGGCTTTAGCAGTTCACAAGGCATCAGCCACTATAATCAGGTTGGACTTCAGACAGAAATAAAAGATACGTAATTTAGAATTAAAATCCTTATTAAGAACCCCAGGAACTGAAATTCCATTTTCCTCAAGCTAAAGAAACACCCATGTAACTTTTCTCTGCTAAAGATGCACTGTATTTGCTTCCAGCCTGGGTGGAAAACCCCTTGATCTTTAAAACTTCTGGCATCCCATCTGGCTGTGGTTTTGCATTTAGCATCAGGAACAGCCACGCTGAGCAGCCCTGTCCTTGTCTCCTGAGTGGGTTCCTGTCCCAACACTACTATTTGAACGTGCAAGTTCAGTGAGAACACAAATTACATCTGTTTAAGGAACAAGATAACTTGATTTCTTCTTGCGTTAGGAAACAGTGTTAGGTGGTTTGTTGTTTGGTTTTTTTTAACATACATACAGTTTGCATCAAGCTAGAAATAAGGTTAACTTGAATTTACACACAAGAGATGACACCATTTAATGTTATTTTAATATATATCAGATATATAGGGGTTTTTTTAATGTTTACGTTCACCTGGACATGACTTGCATTTTAAAACTGTTCCATCAGAGAAGAGGTTTTGTCTGAAGGGAAGTGAACTTGTCTGAAGTGCTCTTGGAACTAGCAGATGCCGTCATTTAATTCCTGCTCTTTTATTCTTTTATTTTTTTACCCTGTTTTCTCAATTCCCAATTTGATTTCATTTGGTCATTAAAATTCAGAAACTGAAATAGCCTCTCTGTATTTCTTTATGTAGCCACCTGTGATGTTATTGTGATCAAAAGTTGTTTTACCACTTCAAACAAATTCTGCGTCTGAGCAGTCAGCCAGCAATCTTTACGCGATGACTTTAAAACTTCAGCAGGATACATCAACTATTTAATGAGTGTAGGTCTCATTAAGACAGCTATCGCCCTTTGAATATGCTGGATCACAATCAAAAATCTTACTTAAGTACATGAAAGATTTGAGTTTCAATATTTCTTTTAATAATAGATATTTATGCAGCCTGCTATGAATGCAATACAAACATTCTTTAATGAAAAAGTGCTTTATATAGAAAAATCCATCAGAACACCACCACAGGCAGGCTGCCAGCCACAGACTTGGCATCTATGTTGGCAGAGGTCAGCAACCCTGACACTGCTGCATGTTGGTAAAGCTCCTTAGTTTGATCCCCCTTCTCTAGAAAATCTGCCACGTTTTTGCATAATGCCTTCTTCTCTCCCAAGTATGCTGCCCTCATTCTCACTCCCTTTGTTAATTTTACGTCAGCCTCTGGGAGAAACAATGGTGAAAGGCCAGTGGGCCACAGCTCACTGTGATCACCTCTCCAAAGCGCCCAGTAATTAACAGTTGTCAAAAAGTTCAGTTCTGGCACCAAATCCTTTGATTAATGTGATCTTCTAAGGTACAAGGGAAATAGTAAAGTCGTGCAGGATGCTTCTCTAGGAGGAGGCCTGCAACAGATACCTGCTTGCAATTGAGAAATCCAAGTCCAAATACAACATCTTAGCTGTATGGGAGGAGTCACTTTTACACCTGCCTATCATAATTTTGATGGCAGTGCCCTAAAGTACACTTCACCAGAAGCTTCTCCACAATGCAATCACTGCACAGGGCAAGGCATGAGTAGTCATCCCACTGGACAATTGATTCTTCTTTACCAGCCAGAAGAAAACAACTTGTTCCTCAAGGCCTAAGTGCCTTAGGCTACGCAAGGTAGAAGACAGCACTAACTCTTGCACTGAATTAATTTTTAACTTACTAAAGAAAACTTTAACCCTTCATGTTTAATGTACAAGCAAGATCATGTATCACACGTGTGCAATGTAATGGGCAATGGTGATGTGAACAAAGTGTAGCAATTTACAACGAAAACATTTGACTGAGAGATGAGAAGATGGCATGTAACACCTTCCATCTCTCTTTAGCAGAGGTTTCAAGGAACAGGGCAGATTTTATTCATCTGATCACTCAGAGGAGGCTGGGTTCCTCTGAGTGAAAAGGTAGGACAGCAAAGGTTCAACATTAGCCTTGCCCGTCTTGAGAGTGTATTTAATACCTGTTCTTGAGCATCTACTCAAGACTGAATGAAGAGTCTTGGTGGGGCCAAAGGACAGCAGAGCATTCCATGGATATTCCATGGATGGCAATGGGGCACTACTCAATACTGAGATATGGTACTTGACCCTTGGGAGATTTTCAGGGACTTTTTGTGGAAAAATAGAGTATTTTTCCTGCATCAAGAGGGATGGTCCCTATAAATCAGATAGATAACTGATTTTTTTCCACAACCCTAGAGATCTGACCCAGGAAAGAGCCCTTCCCCTCTTCTGGAGGACTGGGCAGCACACGAAGCTGCATTCCCAGCAGCCAGGCAGCTTGCAGGAAGCATGGCTCTGGCTACAAAGACAGGAATGTGTAATTCCATGAGCTTTTTTGGAAATAAAGCGGGAGTTGGGTATCAGTCATAGTTAAAATTCCCAAACAGATGAACTCTACAGGATTAAAGTGACTCAAAGCTGGGTTCATACATGCAATCATAAAAACATGAAGAGGGGCTGGTCTGGCAATCAGAACAAAGGGCAGGAGTCAGGGGATTCCAGATGTTCCCACTTTACAGCCGATTCATCATCATCCCAGGTAAATCCTCTCCAGACCCATGTTTTCCTGTCTATTCAATGCACCAACATCAATCTATCTTAGCACAGAACTTCACTGAACAGTGTTCACAAGCTTGTGGGAAAAGTACCAGAAAACAGAAAAGCCTTGAGTCTACACAGGTACTTGCAAGTTTACAGCTTATCCAAGGGATATCTGTATTTGGCTAACAAATGAACATTGTCACACTCAGCACTAACAAGTTGTCACCTCCACTGCAATATTTAGTACTGGGACTCTCTCCTAACAGACATGACACCAATTGGATCAGTTATATCTCAGGGTCACTAGTAACAGAAGAGGAGAGTAAGTGCAGGCAGTGTTTCTTTTGCTATTTAAATACATTCATCTTCTAGACGGACTGATTTCAGGCAGGCCAGGGAGCTTCTCCTCCATGACAAATACACTCACTTCCTTTTTCCCTTTTTAAGGATTTTAAACATACAAGACAGACCACGGGAACATATTCCGATTAACAAAGATTTTATTGTAGGAAAGTAGGTAGGTTAAATCCAAGCTCTGTTCCAGTCAATTAAATACTATTATTAGCAATGCTGACACACTAAGTTCTTGAAAGGTTCAACTGTGTAGGGTACAGAGTGAACGACTGAATCACTCAGCACCTCAGAGGGGCACAGGACAGCTTACAAAATCGTGACCATGAACACCTTTATATGGGTTAGAGAAAGCTGTATCTCCCACCAGAATCATCATTCATTTTAATTAGCTGAGCACTGTAATCAGATTAGAGCTGATTGGGTTGAGTACTGGGATTAAACCCATCCGCTAATCCCCAGAATTTACTACTCACATCTTAAATGCATTAGCCTTTCAGAGCAGAATGGGCTTTATCCTCCTCCTGCAAGATGCAACAGTGAGATGCAATATGAGGTATCTGCTAAAGGAAAGGGATCTCCCACACCATTAAATGAACACCATTGATTCTTCCCTGCAGAGCATGTGTCACAGCTCAGTGGCCCAGCTGGGCTGTTCACTAGCAAACAGTCCCATCCTATCAGGAGACTGCCCAGAAGAACAGGTTTTGTCTCGGATCTGTCAAAACTAACCAGAACAGGCTATTACTGAGAGGGGAAGCTGTCCATACAAGAAAATTACAAAAGCTATCAGAAACGGGTCATGGATATTTAGCCTTGTGCAATTTTTGTTGGCCCACATGTTTAAAGATTCTTTGAAGCATGAGGGAAAAAAATCACAGAAAAATAGGGGAGCATTCAGGAAAATTTGCTGCAGTTGCTGAAGAAGGAGGTGAAAATGTACCATTTAGAGTAGCAAGCTATCCAAAATAACTGTGTTACAGCATGGCAGTAAGGCACCAGGTGGATAATACAAATACCAGAAGAACCAGTAGGAAGGCATCTGACTAGAAATATTTTACAAACATAAGAACTTGTTTGTGAGATGGGAAGAAGAGTGAATGGTTACATGATCAGTGAACCAGCAAAAAGTGATGAGCCAAAATAGCTACAAAGAACACACCTTCAGGCTGTTCCTCTGGCGCTTATCAAAACCTCTCCATTACTTCACTAAACTATTTATGCCAACATACATCACACCATCCCTTTCCTGAATAAGAAAGGTTTAGCATCTTTTTGGGATGCCATCAATGCACATATTTCCTGTAGGCAATTGCCTCCTCTCTATTCCCTCTCTAAGGAGCCACTATTTATCAGATTATAGATGCATTTCCATGGTCATTTCACGTACTGAATCCTCTTCAATCCTCCAACTATAAAATATTCACCATATTTTCAAAGTATCAGAGAGCTTCAGACTACATGGAGTAGAAAAATAATGCAGAATCCCTTAAAATAGCTGCTATTGGTTTTACAACTAGACTAGTAGGGAAAAAAAAGACAAGTCTTAAGGCTTACAGAGAATTAAAGCTGATTTAAAAAAAAAAAAAAATCCTACCTCTCTAACATGATGAAAAAGATCTCCAGAGGGACAGCTACATACACCAGCATTCTACATTGCCCAATTTCCTTAATTTTCTTGAAACACTGTGCTCCTTTTTTGGCCCGAACTGCTAAGTCCTAAGAAGGCTAAGAAGACAGACTACTAACAAAACAGGTATGAAACACATTTCCAAGAAACCCACTTGGTCTGCTGTTGGCCTTTCAACAACAAAATCTTTCCTTAATTCAACCAACTTTCATTTAGCTGGTGGATTGAGTGGGTGACCACTGACCTAAGGGCCTTTCTAAGGACATCAACAGAGTTTGAAATTTCAGGAACTGGCAGAGCTCTTGCATCTGCGTGAGTCACCAAGCCTGAAGGAGGCAATTTGGGGCTGCCCTGTGCTCTGAAGCCTGGGAGAGCAGAGCCTCTAATACAGTTACTGCTGAGACATATCAGAAAATGCAATTAGCACGCAGGCTTTTTCCGTTAACTCAAGGGTTTATCTTAAGTGTCAGAGGCGCCTCCAATACTGCACTTACTGAAAGCTCAGACAAGGAACCACAGACACTGAGAATAAGCAACTTCCCCAAATCCACGTTAAGACAGGGTCAGAACCTAGGTACAGAGATTGCCTCCCATTTACCGGATGTTTCCAGTGTACCAGTGCCTTAAGTCCAGTCCATAAGGCGCAGACCAGGACAAAAGGGCTGGATTACACAGTCTTTTCACACTGTGGTTTTCAGGGTCTGATGAAGGACAAGGTTCACAGAGCATTAGGACTGCAGCACTGAAGTTCAAGTCTTCATCAGCACCTCCTCTGGTAGCACACACTCCCATTCCCACAACAGAGGAGTAAGTACATAGTTGTGTTGTTCCTCCAGAGGCCAGCCAAATCCAGACTTGGGCTCAACCACAGAGCCCACCACATCCAGGGAATGGCGTGGACCACTCAAACACACATTCGTGCGCACAGTTAAGTCTAATGAGGTAGTTCAAAATATGACACATTATCACATTGTATGGTTACAGAGACTGTCACAGGACAGCTACTCAACACCACAGAGAAATGGGAACTGCTAACCTTAAAGTATAAGCTGCTGTTCACATTAAGTATTTATTCCAAGGAAGGTGATGATGGCAGTTTCATTTAGATATTCATCAGATCGAGCCTTGAGCACAATACTCTCCACATTCCAAGCAGTTGCCATTGATGGCCCTCCATGCCTTTTCAAGACACCTCTAAACTTTCATTCAAATGCATACTGTGAAGGTAAAATGTCAGTAAAATACACAAGCCCTCACCTATCCTTCCAGGCCATCTTTCCCTGCATGCAAAATCTTGGCACCAGGAATTTGTCACTCCAGAGAGTGCAACATCTCCTGCACGTGACAAAGGTTCCAGATTTGGCACCCAACGTTGCCTGAGCACAAGAGGATCACAGAGCAACTGGCCTGGATCTCACAACTTCAGTAGGTCCTCCAGACCCACAGCATTTTCACTCTCTGATCAGCGGTGTTTGATCAGATACACTGAGTCAAGGGTGAGTGGTATTCTTATTTATTTAAGAAGACTTTTCAAATTGCATTTCTAACATTTAAAAATTTCTTCCCTTTTCAGCTAGTCCAAGACCTGACTCTCTACTAGTTGTTAATCTCCTGTACCTCATTCTGACTGAACAGCAATTTGGCTTTTGCATGACAAAAACAAACAGCGCTTGATAAAACAGAGGACCCTTGACAGTGAGGATAAATCCTATTTTGCAATTTGGGAACTACAGCACCAAAACCACGTAACTAACTCCAGGCCAGGATGCTTAGAGAAGAGAGTCGAGTCCATTCCAACCTTTCTCAGATAAGGACCATAATGTAGTATAAAGCAATTAGTTGGAAACGAACAGACAATTTGCATTTTTAAAAATCCCAAACACTTCTTTTCAAGAAAGTGACTCTAATGCTACTGGTAGAGGAGCCTCCCTTCCCACAGGCAGCCAGCAGGCAAGCTGGCCAGGCACCACCGCTCAGGTTTGCACCATCTGGGACATGGCAGCACTCCCAAACCATGGGTACCCATTCTCCATAGAAAGCTGTCTCCACTTTTGCTCCCCTCCAGAAAGGATTCAGTAGATTGGGAACATTTGCATTCAGTGGCTCATGGGTCCAGGCCAGGTGGCCACAAACCTTAAGGCAACAGGAAGCACAGGAATTTCTTTTCGCCCTTCTCCCCCTGTAACACTGGTTTTGCTTCTCTTTCAGCTCTCCCTCCTTGAAAGCTGCACACCCATCAAACCTGAGCAGGGCTGTGTTTTGCAGCCGCAACTTGCAGCTGAGTAATACAGGAGGAAGAGAAAGATGGTTTTGGCCACTAGTTCTGTGTCACCATATATCTGACGGCTAACTGCAGTGTCACTAAGGCAGTGGGGAAGAGGAGCAAGCAGCCTCCCAAGACAGCTTGGCTGCTCTCACCACGTTTCCCCCCTTGCCTCCTCCCAAGGGGTCCAAGTGCTCCTCTGCCAGTGATCTTACTTAAAAGTAAGATCAGTAAGTAAGATCTTACTTAAAATTAAGATCACCGGTAGATAGCACAAAGTGTTTTGGAGCTTTTGCACACTGAAGTCCTGGTTGGTTCAGATGATCCAAACCAGAAGAGAGCTCGCAGCAGCAGGTGTTTCTTCCTCAAATACGCAATGTCAAGCCTTCTCCATGGAAAATACCTGCTGTCAAATGGTGATACTCATTGAGAGCTAAAGTTACCATAGGCAATTATATGAGAAAATATATACTACAGGGATTTCTAGTTGTTATTGTTAAATTATTGTGCTGTACAATATGCCTGCAGCCCCTAACCTAGGACAGTGATTCTTCTGAGACATCCAGCTTTTTCTACTGCACTGAACTAGACTTCTGTGCAGTTGGCCACATAAAAGATCCCATGGGACTTTTCCACTGCAGCATCACACAGCCTTGCTCATCTGCTGGATCTCAGCTGCACTGGGCAGAGAAGGGGGCTGTCATAGATCAGGAAAATGCAAGGAAAACGCACCGAGCTGTTAACGTTAGGGGAACATGAGGCAGAGCTAATTAGAGAACTGTGGTTCCAAGAGACTTGCAGACCTGCCCACTGTGCTAATTACTGGCCAGAAAAAAAGATAAATTTCTCATCTCCCAGACTTCCTAATTTCTATATATAACAAGAGGAAAGAAAAGGTGGTGGGAGGAGGAAGAAACAGCAAAAGTATTAGGAGAGACACAACAGACAGCAAACCTGTAGACGTCAGTTGTGGACACTTCAAGTATATGAGGTCTCAGCTTTTTAACCACCACAGCTAGAGCTTCAGAGCACGTGATTTTCGGCCTGTCATACTGTGATTAGTACTGCACAGCACAAAGGCACAGAGACAGGCAAGATACAAAAAGGAGGAAGTTAATAAGATGGAAATGAGGCGATGGCCAACTGAAAAACACCAAACAGGAATGTATTAAAGAAAAGGGTTACAGAATATTCAAGGAAAAAATGGAAGGTACAGGACAAGTTAGACAGGATAAAGATGGAAACAAGATTCCAAGAAGGGAAAATCTGCAAAAAGCCATCTGATATTAACAGCAAAATTCAAAAACTGCTGCTGCAGCTCATGCAGGCAGGTTTCAGGTCAAGCGTTCATTACTTATCCTGAACTTATTTGTCAGAAGTGAGGCAGAGCCACAATCCCAGCACAGTTCTAGACAGCAAAGCAAATCCAAATTCCTTCCAGAGAGCCACTAAATTTGCTAGAGATAGTTTTTTCTCCATGATAAGCTAGCAATGAGGTCAGATTCTCCCCCCATAAACTTAAAATGCTCCAGCAATCTCATGTCCTCCCCCTCAAACAGAGTCTCTCTCCACAGAGGAGGGGAGGAACAAGACAAGGCACACATTCATCCCAGCCTACTTCTAACTTATTTCTCCTGGAAATGGAATGACCAGAATGAGGACTTTGGTCATAGTCCAATCTATATTTTTTTTACAAAGCTAGTCACTAAAGCCGGTCTGCTCCAGACATCTTTCATGCCTGTTATTCTCACTGAAACATCATGCATGCAAGATTGGAGACACAAGGGAGGCCAGGCTACGTACCACCTCGGGTTCAGAGGCTAGTTTGGTTATATATACACGACCCTGTATGCAAAAAGAGGAGCGCAGAGACTCTTGCTGAGACTGAAAGGTATCCCTTGTACTGCATGTTTAGTCCAGACAGGCCATATAGGCACTGGTGTGTAGGAGGGAAGGAGGCTTGCTATGCATCTCACTTCTGCCACCAACAGACTCCGAATGGGACACATGAGACCACCTGATGGCTCCATACAACACACCAGGCTGTCCTGGCATCTTCCCTCTTCCCAGCCATGAGAAACTGCAGAGAGGAGCTAAGTGGAGCCAGAGGGTGGCTGAGTAGAAAGAGGCAGAAGGCAGTAGTAATTCAGGCAGCTTCACAGTTTTGCTTCTACTTTAATTGACCACAATATCCTCATCTTTGATTGTCTGCTCTCTCTTCTCATGTGATCAGTCTTTCTGGCCCTCCACCATTCCCAATTTTGACAACCCTTGCTCTAAAAAGCCTCCTCACAGGTGTGGTGTCAATTACTGCCCTCTCCACAGACCACTGAGTTTGTACCCCAGGGAGCCCAGGTAGGTCATTACCCTGCATGCTGTACCTTTACAGCATGAGATCTTTTTCTAGGGTAATCAACCCGTGCTGCTGTAACAAATATGGCAAAGGTACCCTCACAGGTGGCTTGAAGGGCTCCTGACTTAGGCAATCCCTACAGTATGGCTCCCAGATGCCAGGTAGTGAAGACAGCAGTAGCAAAACAAGTACACACATCGAGTCAGGGGAGCTCTCAATTACCTGAGAACAACATGCACCTAGAAAGGTACTGTGGTCCGATGCTGCCTCAGGAATAGCTCACGAGATAACAGAACTTACCTGATCCAAGGCAAGTTTTCCCAGTGAAACATAACCTGGCTTGTGCAGAGGCCAAGCATCACCTTTCCCTTGCACGCATCTGAGACCTCTCTGTTCTGCTTCCAGCGCCCATGTTCCTCTGACACTAAAAGAAGTTTACATACTTAAGGTTGCAGTAGCTGCCAGGGGATGAAATAACATCCCAACAGCAGAATTACTACAAAGAACACATTCAAAATCCAGGGAGAAGTCAAAGGTTGCTCAATAGATGTCAAAGTATCCTGGGATCGCCTGTATCATTCACGGACAATGCTAGAGAAAGTGAGCAATAAAAGCACAAAGAGCACAGTATAATTTAAAAAGAATAATTGGAAAAAAAAAAAAAAGTATTCAGATATCCAGAACAAACAGGTATGGGCTACTGTTTCTTCAGAAATGGTAGATAAAACACTGCCTGTCAACTTTCAACGGAATAGTATTTCCAGATAGAAAGAGGAGACATGATGTGGGCTGCCCTGACTGTAATATATCCCGGGTAAAAATGTACAGCGCAGCAGAAATGGTCATCCAGAGCTTGCTTTGGTTTCAAAGCTACCACCCATCACCGTGAAAAACACAGGACATTGCCAGGCAAAGCAAGAAACAAATACACCTGATAACACCCACAGAAATTTTATTCTCAGCTCTTCAAGACAGGAAGTAGAGGAGGGTCCTTTGGAGACCGAAAACAACCATGAATTATTAAACTTGTCAGAACTTAACCCTCACTTTGAAGTTCATCAGAAAACCACATGGAGACGTGAAGTCTTGGGGAAAAGAGATGAAGGGAAATCATTATCACTAGCTGCCTCCAGCCAAGAGACAAGCCCTGCAACACCATACTCCCAGTCACAGACCCTATATGCAGACTGGAAGCATCCATTAGGCACGTGCAAAGAGCACGTCTACAGCAGAAAGCAGGCTACAGTGCAGAGAACTCAACCGAGGATGGATCTGCAAGATCCTGTAGCTTACTAAGCCTAAATACAGCAGCAGATTAACACAAGTAGATTGGATGTGCTAGCTTCAGGCCCTAGGCAGTCATAAAAATCTCTGCACTAGGCTCTCCTTTATTTTAGCTTTTTAAGATTAGCCCAAGGAAAGTCAACTCAGCTCTCTGTGTAACTGTTGGTTTGAAAATAGCCTATCTTGTGTCAAACAATATGTAGCTAAACCTTGTTATAGGTTGTGTCATGCTCCCTTCAACTATGGTCTTATGTCCATGGCCTACATGTTTTAAGACAAGTAATGAAGTCCTCCAGGAAGACAATCAAAAGAAATCATGGCTAAGCAGGGAGAAGAATTCTTCGATTAACGCACAGCACTAGCTGACATTGATATTAAAAGGGCAATAGTACTTATCTCCTTTCCAGAAAAGAAATCTTAATTTTGTACATGGGGGAAGTGAGGAGGAATTCAGCCAGACAAGCCACAAAAGGTATCTGTTTGCCAAAGATACTGAAACTAAGCACAATAGAGTATTTGTTTAAAGCGTAGCTTAGAATTATTTCTAAAATAACATTTTTCCCACATTAAGTGGTAATAGCACAGATTAACAAGGGAATCTAGCTATTCAATACAGCAGTATAGAAAAGCAGGCGCTTACCATACAAGCTGCAGGCTGAACCTATCTTGAGCAAAGATAGCTCTGACACTTTAGATTACCTCCAAATCCTGCCCTCCTAAATGCTTCTCTAAAAGTAGTCCTATTTCTCTGGTGTTTTTAAAGTAAAATATGTTGCAATTATCATTACAGAAACAACGTCTGTGATGCAGAGAATTAAGCTGATCTAACCAGAGCCTCATCAGGTAAATGGTGCTTTCACTCTCTTGAGCTATGTAACAATCTTCCTACCTTCTGAGTTTCTTAAGGTGTTAACAAACGTTGTTTATTGTATGTGAGAATAGAGAGATACAGTTTTCAGGGGACACTCCTCACAGGGGGAAAATGTCTCAATGACAAATAAAAGGGACCAGTTTATTATGAAAAAAAAAAACCAACCTGCTCTTTAGTTATCTGCCTCTACCTGAAGTCTGTAATGGCAGAGAGAAATGACCTAATCAGGCAGACATGATACCATTTCCGTCTTCTCACTGATCTCATCCCTTGAGAGTCCTTACCTTCCAGTGCTGTCCAAAAGTTCCCTAATTAATCTGTTCCATTGCTCTATCATCACTTTTCCCTAATATGTAGCCTGAATCTTCACGGATGACATTGAAGACTTCTACTGCCTGCTTTAGGAAAAATAAATAAATAAATAAATAATATTGCCACGTGGTTCCTCTGGAACAATTATTTCAGGGTGCAATCTGCTATTTAAAGTTCCCTCTACTGCTTCAGGCCTCCATTATACTGCTCCTTATTCTGTCCTGGATGCAGGGTTGCCCTGCACTGCCAAACAAGCTTCACAGCATAGCCTAATACAGTGAGAACAATAACAAAATTCAAGCAACCAGGTAAGAATAAGAACCTGACAGAAGCAGCTGACTCCTGTGGTCAGCTGGTGAGTCACAGTTTTGCTGGTTCAGGTTCTCGCTGATCATATGCTTGCATCATACCATCAGGATAAGCAGTTTGAATGAATAAGCACTTCCAAATTCATGCTGGCTTCTGCAGGTCTATTAAAGCCAGCAACATGAGAAAAAAAAAAAAAAAGCAGCAAAGAAAGCATTCCTCATACTCTTTTCCAACAGAAATTCTAAGGAGCATGAACTGATAGCAAGGTCAAAACAACGAAGGAGGTAAATAGCCACGTGCACTGAAGCTGTGGATGAGAATGTCTTGACACAGGATACTGTAGGTGATAAAAATAAATGAGTTAAAAAAATAAACTGGATGGATTCAAGAAAAAGAAGTCAACTGAAGGCTGCTAAATACAAGAATGCTGCTTCTGCTTCAGCAAAGTCTGAAGTCACAGGTGCCTGGAGCTAGAGAAGGCATAGTGGAGATGTACTACTATACACGCACTCTTCTCTTATTCTCAAGACTGTTGTCTTCGTCCCTACTAGAAATAGGACCTGATCTGGGATCCTGGTCTGACTCAGGATGGCCATTCCCCATGCCAGGACCTGGGAACATCAAAGCAAGGCAAACACATTAAGATGTGTCTTTGACTGGATCCAGCTTCATCAAGACACCCAGATACCCACCTGCTGCTAGCAGTAGCAGTGCCAGTGGTGGCAGAGGAGCTGGTCCCAGAGGTACAGAAGAGCACCTGTGGTTCAGGAGTGGGTCAGCTACAGATTAGATGGGAACTGCAAGCTCACACTCAGCCATTCAACCACATCCAAATAAATCGCTGCAACCTCTGGGATACTGCTATCATCCTCTCCCTCATTACCACCAGATCCTTCATCCTAGTTTTGAAAATCCTTTCCAATAAGGTCGGGAAATGTGACTTTAGCCTATTCTCATGTGAAAAACACTGTTACCCCAAGCTCAAAGCAGAGTTAATTACCATCATACCCAAGAGGCTTAAGAAATAGTCTGTGTCTCCACATGAAAATGATGAGCACATGTTTGACCAACCTTGTCTTTTGGGAGGTGTTGGAACTAGAGTAGGGGGTTTCGAACTAGAGGATCTCTAAGGTCCCTTCCAACCCAAACCATTCTGTGATTCTGTGTTCTTAAATCAGGCAGGTATTAGAAATGTGTTGCAACAGGCGTCCTTCCTAGAAACAGGCATGTAAAGCTCTGGACGCAGAACACTGCTACTTAAAAGGGGGAAAACCCTTTGAATCAGTTGAGGATTCATTGCTCTAAGTAGGAACAGGACATTATACAATCTTGCCTTCTGACAGAAGACAAATGTAGACTTCCATCTTAAAACCAACTGTTTTTTAAGAAAAACTGCCACAGTTGCAACAGAAGACAGATCTCCTAGAAGTTCCATAATTAAACCCACCAGAAGTTCACAAGGACCAAGTGGCAGTTTAACACCATCAGAGAGTTTTATCTTACCAGTGGGACTGAACTCTTTGTGCTCTAAGCCCATCAGATGCAGACCAAAAGCTCCTGAAGCAAGGTACAGCCATTTTGGCTGCAGCAACAACAGCAAAGCTACCTCTGCCCAAACCACCAAGTTTTCTACCAGCTGCACTTAAATAACAAGCTGAAAATGGCTGAAGGCAGCTTTTATTTTCAGTGGTAGATGAAGGAGAGAGGAGGAAGAGATATCAATGATCACAGAATACATTTAGGAAGCTAGCACAGAATCACAGAATCATAGAATGTTAGGGGTTAGAAGGGCCCTCTAAACATCATCTGGTCCAACCCCCCTGCCAGAGCAGGATCACGTAGGCAGGCCACACAGGAACACATCCAGGTGGGTTTTGAAAGAAGGAGACTCCACAACCTCAGAAGGAGACTCCACAACCTCATCAATAATCACACCCACCATGAGACATCCCATGTTGAGGTGCTCCCATGTCATCCAAAGCACAACGTAAAGAGCAGTAGCAGGTTCCCTGAGAGACAGTATGCAGCTCAACTTCAGGGTGAGAAGTTGTGGTAGTTTCCTCTGGTGACAGTACACGTGCTAACTCAGCATCCTGAAACCACTACCAGTAAAAGCACACCAAGAAGTGTACAGGCAGCAGCAGATGTGCAAGACATCTGGCTGGAGAAAAGTTTATAGAAAAAAAAAAAAAAGAAAAAAAAAAAGGAAAAAAAAAAAGGCTAACATAATTGTGTTGGGAACTTGCAGGGAGACTGGCCATGGTTTGGACTTGATGTAAGCTACTTACAACATCCTATTAAGTTTATCAAAAGAGCTAATGTACACATTGACAGAAGGGCTGTGGGCTATTGCACAAAGCAGTAGCACAGCGCTGGCCTTTCCCATGCTTATCAGACACTGTTGACACTAAGTCACTGCTGACATCTCGGTCCCTAAGTTGCCCCTTCTGGTTATTTTCTAGCTCCTCTGCTGGCTCAGGACACCTGATTTGCAGAAAGAGAAAGCAGAAATAAGTGAATAGCTTATCCTAGGTTTAGTATGTTGAACTTACTCATGGAGAGTGAGAAGGGACAAAGTGGGATCCTGTAGGGACAAGGTGGGGAAGGACCATCTCACCTTGCCTTATAGTTTTGGTCACTTGGGGAACCATTGCCTGATTCCTTACACTCCACTAGGAGCTCCCCAATAGAACAGCCACACAAGGCTAAACCAGAAGAGGTCCACTTAGCCCAGCACACTCTTCAAGAGGTAACACTGAGGGATTGGTCCATCTTACCTATTACTGATATTCCCCAGAACATATGTGCAATACAGGGACTTTCCCAGGAAAAGGTGGCATCCCTAAGAAGCAGGTACCATGAAGGAATTCTGCTCCTTCAGAGGGTTCTGCAACTGAAGATCTTGCCCCAGCCTTCTTTGTGCCAGTGCTTAGCAAGCTGACTCTTCACCTCTCCCTCATCCCCGTTTACCATCTTGCTTCTGTGCGCATGCAACAGTTTCCCCCCAGGCAGTGGGGTCTGAACATTTAGCAAAATATTTTTGTACACTTGGTCATCACCTTGAACAAAATGTCCAGATTGGCGTATTTTATAGGAGTGTTAATAAAATTTTTGCCTCTGAATACTGAGCAGGATAGGCGGTGCAGACAAAGCAGGCAGAAACAGTAAACAAAATCTCCCTATAGGTTTGAATATCAAGTAAACAGGACCATATATTTTTCAGTCTACATTCCAGTTACCAGGTTGATCCACTCTGCCTGTATGACTTCCAGCACTAGCACAAGGTTGCAAGCACCAAGTTATCCAAAAGGAGCACATGCTGCTTATTTTGCTCTTAATTTTAAACAGCTTCCGAGTAGATTTTGAGAGAACATTAGTCACTCGCCTTGATGCTACACAAAACAACAGTTTCTTGAGGGAGAAACAGGAACAAGGACAAGCTCTGCTCAACTAAAATTTGAAGGTACCATTAGATCAACAAGCTGGTACTATCACAGGAACCCTGAAGAGTTTGCCACAGCTTTCAGAGAAACAATGGCATGCTCTTAAGAAAATTCTTCTATAACTGGAAAAGGAATATGCTGCTGCTTAGAATAGCTGTGACTCATATATAGGCTCCACTTTTGCATCAGGCTTCTTATGCTAACCACTCTATTAAAATGTCCATTTATTTTCAATCATTCTTGAGATCACCTTTTTTATTCAGAACTTTCCATCATCTGCCCTTGATATCTGGGCTACAGTAGTCAGTACACATGGAAGTACGTAACAGTTTCAAGCACCTAACCTGCCTTGGGATCTTGATTAGTTTTGCAAACTAGAGTCTGAGCTAAGTAACAAGAGCCCCACTTCAAGGAAAGTTACTCTGTTCATATGACGGTTGTTAAAATGCACAGACATGAAGATCCAAATCACCTACACCAGACACTACTCAAACTGCTAGTTGAAAGGACTACTTGCACAGCATCATCATTATTCATGTCATGCATTTAGCTTGTTTCAGAATAGCCTCATTTGAAGCACCAGAATCACAGATTTTGATCCAATACATTAAAAAAGGAAAAATGTCCCTAAACACATTTAGTATTCTGTTTCTCATAACAGACAGCAACAAAAATTACAGCATGACTTAGAAGTTGAACAATTTTTTTCTGTTAAGAAGGAGTAATCTAGTGCATTATAGTAAAGAGCATCCTGAACAGCGGCCCACATACACACATCCTACTGTATCCTCCTCCAATTTGGAAACTGGTTTTCTCCTTAGCCCAATAAAGAACTCTCTAAAGAAGGGATTAAAAAAAAAAAAAGAAAAAGAAAAAAAACCACAACAAAATAAAATTCAAAAACCTCACACGACAAAAGCCCAAACCTCTGCCCACTGCAGATTTTCAAACATGTGAAGAGTCAGTATAATACTGTAAAAAAATTTTTTTGTACCTTGTGTTCTAACTTGCATTGATATTGCAACAGTTACAACACAGCGAGCATCTAAGACAGCTACGCTATTGTAGTCACAGCACAAACCCAGCACACCATGCAACCATGTTCTTAAATATTCTCACTATAAATGTCAAAGAAAGAGGGACTTCTGAGGTGCAGTAAACTACTACTTCACACAAAACTATGCTTTTAAATTAAATGAAAGTGATTGTTTCCCCTTCTCTCATCTTACAGAAGCCCTTAATGAGCTGCCATGATGAAGAGGTGAATTTAGCAATTCTAGGCCAAAGCTTTGTGTTTCAGTTAAAATACATATACCGGAAACTAAATTACATTCTAAGGACTTTCTGAGTTTTCAAATCATGCAATAAATAAGTGGTTGTACTAGGCATTTGGCCTTTCTTTTTCTTAGGTATATGATGTTCTAGAATTCTTTAGCCATCAGCAAAAAAAACCAAAATAAATAGAGTTGGTTTTAAAAAAAAAATCAAATCAAGAAAAGGTTCCTGTTTTAAAAAAAAACAAATAACTGCTTTTTACAATTGAAGAGAGATAATGCTTTTCAGCATTCAAACAGGCAGTCTGGGATTCCCTCAGAGGGTGAATACAAACCCACGACAAATTTAGGGAAGTGTAATAGACAGACACAGACAAAATTAAACTATTAAATTATGCTAAAGTCACTCAGGGACAACTGACTTCTGTATTTCTAGACTGCACTTCCAATTTTTAAAATAAGGAGTATGTTTCATTTAACAGTGTAGGATCAGAAAGCTGATGAAGTTCTGCAATTCACCTACATGCACTCTAGGTTTCACATAAAAAAAGCGGTTTTAGTTTTGAACTCAAGAATATTGTGACTGGGAAAGAAAACTCAACATTCATTAGTTTAATGACATTCTGGAGCCAAATTTACTGTCAGCTGTTATGTAATCTTCCCTTTTGATTTCCCAAGGCAAGATGACATGTGCAGCCTGCCAAAGACAAACTTTAATATTACTTAACAGCTGGAATAATGTGTGTGACAGGGATTGAAGGCAAAAGGGTAAATTAGCTTTTAAAGGAAAAAAAATAATAATGGAATAGACGTTAGCAATGGTCTCTGCCCGGCAGGGAAGTGTTGAGTTCTCGGTGCTGAGTCACTAAAGAAAAGGTCAACAAGCAGAGCCCCCTCTCAACCAACTGAGCACCAAGGAATTCTTGCCTTAATTACATGTGAACGGAATCAAGTTGAACAGATCTTTACAAATGAGACTTACAAAATAAAAATAAAAAGAAAAAAAAAAGAAACTGAGAACCTGATGCAAACCCAGCCACAGGCAAGAGGTCTCCTGACACATTTATATTGGAAAATATTACTGTTCCTTCAAGACATCAAACATATTCTCATTTGGTTTACCATAAATTTGGGAATGACAGGATGCAAAGCTCCGTCAGCACACAAAAATTTTACTCCGAAATTGCTTAGAGACTGTCAGGCTCACTTGACCAAGTTAGACAATACTAAGATTATGAACGTTGATAAGAAGTGTATTTCTAGATATCGCAACTGTAAAATCTTCTCAATATTTTGCTGTTCATAAGAAAGTCATCCTCATAAAACAGCAGACCTTTATAAGAACAATCAAGACAGGTGTGTGTTTCTACCGTGGCAGTGCTGTACCAAATGCTTCTGCAAGTTCTTCTGGTTACCCTGTCACTACTGCACTCCGTCAGGTACCTCTTCTAACTGGAAACATTTTGTAGATTGGTCTCCTAGGTTGTGGGTGATTTAAGATTACAGTGAATAAACCCACTTAATTCTGGTTGTAATCTTTTCAGAGCACTAGAGACTCATTAACCAGTAGTGCAGTAATGAACATTTGTGCCGTAACTTGTTGCCTAGGCAACAAGGGACTGTATTTATCAAGCGTGAAATTAGCATCAGAAAGTAGCTCCTATGGAAATTGAGTAGAAGCTATTGTAGCACTGTAGCTTCCTACTGAAATCTGAAGAGTCGTTGTGATGCCTTTCAAACAGAAGGCAAATACTTGCAGGGGGGATCTTTGTTGCAGAGGTGAGTCAGCAGCAGTTTCCAATAAAGTACTTACAGAGAAACTGAGTCCCATGCTGCCCTTCCCCTCCATAACTTCAGTTTGACTTTCACTCACTGTTCTTAAAGAATTACTAATTAATTTCTTCTGCTGAATTTACACCACTGTGACTGTATTAGGACAATCTATCATATTCAGTTTACCTTCTTAATTTTCCCAAACACCTACTCCTAGCTGAAGTTCAACACATACCTTGCTTGAATGTGTATCTACAGGTAGCCTGGCAGGAAGAATAAAGTGTTTTGGCTAATCAGACAGCAACACTTAGCTCTTTTCCAATAGGGAAGTTTTATGAACTTCTGCAGCAGAAGCCTTGCATATGAGGATCATTTCTCCATCAAAACATAAGAAAGAGAGGAGCCTGCCCTGCTGAAGAATGTCATAGTTCATCCTTGGCCCACCTCCAAAAGACTCGATGAAAAGCTCACATCAACTGTAAAATGAAAGACCTCTCAATTTCATCTCATTTTCATCGTCCCTTGAAAGTTAATGCCATATGCTTAATTCAAGACACAGACACAAAAAGCTCTGTCTCCTTGTGAGCCTTCAGAGAAGACCTGCTTCTAAACTCTTCAACTTTTCCTAAGCATTTTTTGTTTCAACACTGTGCTTTTCCTGATCCTATATAACTCTGGGTCCTGCTCTTCTTCAATGCCTGAACTGCTTGTCTGTTTGGATTTGTACTGCTGCCTGGCCAAATGCATGATCAGACTATGGAAAGTGTAATGGGGTTAGTTAAGAGAGGGAAAAAAAAACACTAGTAACTTCACAACCATGGCGGAAGAGTTAATTTGGCCAAGCCAGACCTGCTAGCTATGCTGATGAGATTAAAGAACACCTCATGAACATTCATTAGAACATTCTAGCTCCACTGAGAAAGCCACTCCCTAGCCCCACAAGTGTCTTCTCATTACTAACCTGCTTGTAAAAAATAACCCAAATTATGGAAAAGCCCCACACCCCTAAAGATACAAAGCCCTCAGCAGAACACCACACAGGAACAGAGTCTACAAAACCGGACAAGTAGGCTTTCAAAATATCATACAGATATGACAATAATTTGAAAATCTCCACACATGCAACCAGGTATCACTGTGGATGAACACTGCGCACACCCCAACAGTCCCAGATGTTCCTAGATGAAAACAGAGTGCATTAGATTATATTCCTCTTCTTCTTTCAAAGTTAATATATTATGGTGGTGGATGTGCCTCTACAGCTAGCAAACAGAATCATACGAACTGGCAGGAGTAAGAATTTCACTTTTCGCCACCAGGTCTGAATGGGAGCAGCAGATAAACATCTGCATTAGATGCCTTTATGAAAACTATTTTCACTTTCAGTAAGACTTTTTATCCTAAGGCGAAGGTGAACAAAACAAAATTAAACCTACAACATGCTTGAAGTTCATGTGAAAGGGCTTGCTTCTTCGACAAAGAGGGGCTAAGAGGGACTTCCCACATATAAGTCAAAAATTATTAACACTAGTTTTAAGTCACACCAAACATTTGTGTTTCGTGCAAACAAGTGTGACGTCACGTAAATGGAATACTGGTGCAGACAAGACCCCAAAGATCAGAGATTTGGAAGTTATGATGCATGCTAGACCAATGGAGTTGTGGTGACACAAGCAATGAACTCCAGGCACCATGTGCATTCACAGCTCATTAACTCCTCTGTCATAACTGCCTATATGGAAACTCTTACCTCGCCGTACACACCAGGCAGCCAGCGCCGCTTCTGCTGAAGGGTCAAGCTCTGTTGCAATGAGCATGTTATTTATCCCTACGCTAGCTGCCTGTGTAGGCCTGCCAGGTAGAAACAAAAGCCAATGCTGCTCTTAGCGTAAGGGCTCAGGGTAGCGAATATCATAACATAAGCAAGATCAAACAATATCCATCCTGTTCTACAACTGTTCGGCTTCAGTTAAGAGATGTGCCAGATACTCATTTTTTAAAGGAGGCAGCAACAAAATGAACTGTTTTCCACAGACTTCCTTTTTTTAACAAAATGCCAACAGTTGAGGCGGTTGCAGGCAAGATAGTGTCCAGAGGTGGCACGCACTGAGAAGGACACACAAGTGACATGACAGACTTTAGTCAGAACATAGTCTGGTGCTTACATAAGTTAAAGATGCATCAGAAAGGACGGGAAGCAGCTATTCCTGCTACAATTGTCTAGAAAGGCAGCAAGAACGAGCAGACCACTGCTGTTCTCCACTTGCGCTGCCATCACAGCCTTATTTAACAAGTACATAACACCACTTTTAAGCCACAATAACAGCACAAACTTATGCCTACAGCTTCAGCTTAAGCAGAGCTGAGTGAGAAATAGCTCAGAAATAGCTGCAAGAGTAAGATCAAAGATCCCTCAACCTCGAACCGCCTCTATCCCCAGGGCCAATGGTAGATATCCAGGGAACAAGAGCATAGAGAGATCACTCAGTCGCCTTCCCAAGGATGCTCCTCCAGCCCCCAGCAGCTCAGTTCATAGGCCGAGGTGATGTCTAGCTATTAATAGAATAACTCAGCTCACAAAATTTCTCCTGTTTCTTTTTGTAGCCTACTGCAGGTGGTAAGAGCAAATGCAGGTTCAAAACTTATCTTGTAGACTAGCTACCAGCCAACACAGGTCAAACATTTCCATATAGACTGCAACAGTTAAACAAGGTTAAAAAAAAAATTAGCAAAACTTATAAAAATCATAGAATTGTTTTGGTTGGAAGAGACCTTTAAAATCATCAAGTCCAAGCAAGACTTACAATAATTTCATTCAGTGAAAGCAATGACCACATCCATAAAGAGTAACAAGAAGCATAATGACCAGTGCAAACAAGGACCGCTCCAAAGATACTCCACCAGGATTTGCTCAGTAGTACTAACACCTTCCTTTGTTATTAAAGTATATTGTTTTATGATCCATTTACATGGGACTCCTCTTTCTTAACCACAGCAGGTATTCACAAGTTTTACAATAGAAATACTTCTTAGCTACGCTGTAGCTTGATTCGATTCTAAGACCCAAACCAGAATCTCATTAACTGAAAAGACACTGGCAAAACCTAACAGGTGTTAAATGGATTTCAGTTTTTATTATTTCTTCCTCATGAACAGTATCACTCAATAACCACAGTATATTCATTACAGAAAACAATAAAAACATCTTTTCTCTGATGGGCTTGGGCTCCATCACATTGTGAAGAACTATTAATCTAATTGTCCATGATAAAGAATAAGCTTACCTTTCTTTCCAGGAAACATTAACTTAAAAAAAGAAACAAATCTAGGCTTAATTTAATATCACAATTGGCCATCTAGACCTAGATTAGTTGTGGCAGATACCTTCCACCATCAACAAATCTCTACCAGTTTCCTTCCTGGCGCATGGATAACTATCAAACCAGCCCCATTTCAAACCACCACCTTGCAAGATGCCATTCAAGTAATAGTCAGAACTTAGACGTGCTTAGATTATGATATATATGAAGCTGTAACACTGCTGAGAAGCTCATGCTGATGGGCAGGGGGAAGGGAAGGTGGGTATGAGAGCCTCCTGATGGCAGGAGGAAGTGCTAGAAGCAAAGCCATGTTCCAAATATCAGGTAATTGCTTTCCTTATTTAGGTCAGGAGAATCATCTCGGTCACATATTATGAGCCTGCTATTTTTGTACAGACCAGCTTTCACACTGAGCTTAGACACTATGCTTCCCAGGTTCTGTTGTTTTTAAAATAATCCTTAAGAAGACACTGATGCCAATTCCAACACTTGTGCCTTACCCTGGTCAGACTATCTGTTTCTTAACTTGAAAAGGGAGGAGAGAAAACTGGATTAAAAACACCTTCCTCTATTCTTTTACGTAAATTTAAAGCAGACAAAGACCTCACAATAAAACACAAATTACCTAACTTACATCTTCTCTGTTTCCTCCTATATCCCACCACAAAACACATTTAAAGAAAGGATATTAGCAATAATTAAAGCACCTCAAGAATTTGCCCAAGAAAATTACTTCTCAGAAGCAAACTTGAGATTCCGTTTTTACTATCTCTACAAAATTAGTTTGTTATGGTTGGGTTGTTTGGTTTTGTTCTTATCAGTTAAGACAGGAATTGTGAGAATTTTTACTAAAAACAAAAAGAAAAGCAAGTGGTGAGGAGAAGGGAACCGGCTGGGAAAAAAAGGCAAGCCCAGTACCACTGATTAGTCTTCTTGTGTTCCTCAAAACCTAGGTCTAGAACAGAGTTTCTCATGCACTGCACACGAAGCAGAGTCCAAGAGAGGAAGATGCAACTTTTCTCAGGACAGAAGGACAGCCAGCAAAGGGTAGTACTATTCTTCTCTAAACAGCAGCTCTTTTTGTCAGGCATCAGCAACTCACATATGCAGTAAAATAGCTGTTGCTTTCTCACAATTCATGACCAGAGAATTATAAAAGAGTAGTTATCCTGGTTTGGGTTATTTGGGGTTTTTTTCCACCTCTCTTTTTTTTTTTGTTGATGAATCCAGTGGTCAAGAGCTATTCATCCCACGTGGCCAGAGACCATTTCCACTGCAGAAATTCAAATACCCTGTCATCTTTACTAGCTCTCTAACCTGAGTCCTTGCTACGCACTCTCAATCCCAACAGTCACAAGAAGCTGTTAGGAGACTTCCAAGAGCCCTGGTATATAAGGATCCTGTTTTTTTTGAGCAGTAAGCAAGCTCATCCCACACTAAAGGTGAAAAACTAAGCTCCATTGAATTAAAAGTAAGAGTTGCTATCAACTTTGATTGAAAGAGAATTTAATTTGCTTTCTTAGTCAAGTATTGCTACTTGCAGAAAATAAGGAAAACAGCATTGATAATAAAGTCAGCACCAGTCACACTGAGTTGGTAACACTGTCTTCGGCAGACACTGCTCTCCCCCTCTCCCCCCACCAAAGATTCAAGTTAAATAATTTTTAAGCATATTTACAAGAAGATCTTAAAAGCAGGGCCTTTTGAAAAGTGGGCTCTCAAGGTTCCTGCTTCAACCTGTTCAAACCATCATATTTAAACCAGATTGCTTAGAAAGCAAATGAGCGGGACATTTTTCCCACAGTTTTACAGACTGCTATGCAGGAACTCAATAGCATCTAGAAGGTTAAAAACATGTTTTCCATACACTTCTCTGCAACAACAATGAGGGCAGTGCAGAGCTAACCCAGGGCTGAACAGCAAAACAGTCATATCTGCAAACGTGCACATTCTTGGCTATAGCTGTTTACAGGTTTGTGATTCATAATTAATACCCCCAATGAAAACAACTACTCGTGTCTGAAAGCCCTAAAGCCACAACGAGCTAATTACTAATAAAAGCTCTACAGTCTCGGTTAAGCTGTGGGAATGTAACCAGGCACAGCAAATAGTACAATGGGGAGCAAAGCTTCACCACTCCGGGTAATTTTTGATAAACCAGTTACTGTTCCGCTCTTCCCCTTTCCTTTCCCCACAAAAATAAAATAGTTTGCTCCCCTACACAACACACGAGAAGGAAGACGAAGAGACAGCCCAAGCAGGAAAAACAAAACCGAACACAATAAAAATCCCACTCCCAGGTTTCTCACCAGGACGCTGGGGACTTCAGCACAGCCATCACCTGCAGCCAGACTCGCAGCAGCGAGCTGAGCGAGCATGGCCACTACGCAGAAGGCACGTTGGACGTGCTTCTCTCTCCACAACGCACCACAGAGGACACATCAAGATTTGCTGTGCAGAACATACACTTGATCTAAATGTTGCTTTTTTCAGTAAGCACTGACAAGCTGGTTTGAGAGCTACAGATCTTTTAAATTTTTTAAAGGACTGTTAAAGTCCATTTTCCACTGGCAGAAAGGCCTTCCTGATAGCACCAGAAGCGTAAGGAAGACCTCCAGACACATTTTCCTTCAGTTTCTCTCACACACCTCAAGATTCTTACTGCGCAAGCAGACAGTACAGTAAGTTTCCTGCAATAAAACCTTTAAAACGAAAGTATCAACATGGCTCTTAAATCAGGAACCAGCTAGAACTTTGTTAATTACCCAAGATTTCTCTTTAGGAGAACTGACAAAGTTAGAAACTGCATTTCCCAGGTATGTGGTGCATGTTTAGCTATTCTCTGTACATCAGGGAAGTCTACTTCTTTTAGGCTGTGATTGGGACTAATAAAGTAACCAGCTCAGTGGCGTGCCTCATTGGAAGCTCAGTGCATGTAACTGGAACATAATTTGGTTTATAAAGATCAGTATGGATAAGAGTTTCAAATCAATGTTGGCAGAGACTGATACCTGCAGTTTGTTACTCAGCAGTCAATCTACAAAGAGAAAATACAACAGTATCAGGATCATCTCCCACTTGGACCCCCCTTTTAAGCTACTTTGGCACCAAGAGAAGTGAATGGGAGCATGCACTCAAGTACAGGGATAGCAAAGTATTCTTATCAACCCTGAATGGCCATCAGTGTCAGGACATGCTTCACTGAGCATATATCCCCATGGTAGAGCTCTGCTTAACCATGTTGCCAATTAGCAGTTATGTTAGCAGACGTATTCCCACCCATCATGAGGTGATTATTACTTCTAGATCATACCAACAGCAATTAGGTCAATGATAAGGCTGACTAGAGCTATTTGTTCTGAAATTTGGAACTACAAGGTCAGGACAACGGTCTATTAGCATCAAATCTCAGAGGTCATCTTTATTTCCCTGCTGGCTTGTGTATAACCACTGCCAAGATGGGAATCAGTGCTCCTGAGGGGTCAGATTTGTACTTCAGTGTCTCTGCTGAGTGTTTAGTGGGTGGGGAGGAAAAAAAAAAAAAAAAAAAAAAAAAAAAGAGTCAGGAAATAACATCAACCGTAACTCTTAGCAAAATTCAAATGATCCACAGAACAAGCTGCTGTGCTTGGACATAAAAGAAGGACAACAGATGAGATGCAAATAGTGAATATTCATGGAACTATGTGTAGGTTGAGTGACTTTGATAAATCTCCCGCTTTGGAAGAATAACCATTCTGACATTTAAAAACTTCACAGAATCATAAAATCATAGAATGCCTTGGGTTGGAAGGGACCTCTGAAGGTCATCTAGTCCAATCCCCCTACAGTGAGAAGGGACATCCTCAACTAGATGAGGTTGCTCAGAACCTCATCAAGCCTGACTTTGAAAGTCTACAGGGATGGGATATCCACCACATCACTGGGTAATCTGTTCTCGTATTCCACCACTCTCATAGCAGAGAACTTCTTCCTAATGTCCCACCTAAATCTACCCTCTTCTAGTTTAAAACCATTGCCTCTTGTCCTATGGCTACATAGAATGGTTTAGGTCGGAGAACTCCAAAGTGCCATGGGCAAGGATGCCTCCCACTACATCACATTGTCTAGCCTGGCCTTGAACACTTCCAGGGAGAGGGCATCCACAACTTCCCTGGGCAACCTGTTCCAGTGTCTCGTGACCCTCACTGTAAAGAACTTCTTCTGAATATCTACTCTAAATCTACCTTCATCCAGCTTAAAGTCCCCTCATCATATCACTACATGCCCTTTTAAAAAGTCTCTCCCCAGATACCAGAAGGCCGCTATAAGGTCTCCCCAGAGACTTCTCTTCTCCAGGCTGAACAGCCCCAACTCTTGCTGCCTGTCCCCATAGGGTAGGTGTTCCAGCCCTCTGAACATCTTCATGAGCCTTCTCTGGAACCCCTCTAACAGTTCAATGTCCTTCTTATGTTGGAGGCCCCAGAATTGGACACAATACTCCAGATGGGGTCTCATGAGAGTGGAGCAGAGGGAGAGAATCACCACCCTCGATCTGCTGGCCATGCATCAATGCAGCCCAGGATACGGTTGGCCTTTTGGGTCGCGAGCACACACTGCAGGCTTGTGTTGAGTTTTTCATCAACTGACATCCCCAAGTCCTTCTCAAAACTGCTCTCAAGCCATCCTCTGCCCAGCCTGTGTTTGTGCTTGGGATTGCCCCAACCTAGGTGCAGGACCTTGCACTAGGCCGTGTTGAACTTCAAGAGGTTGGTATGGGCCCACCTCTCAAGCCTGTCCAGGTCCCTCTGGATGGCATCCCCTTCCCTCCAGAGCATCACCCATGCGCTTGTAAATAGTCCCTCCCCTTTCTTGTGCCTTTCAGGTACTGGAAGGCTGCTACAAGGTCTTCCTAGAGACCAAGTTAATCTTGTCATGTGAAATGTTAGGACTTCCTTTCTTTTTGTTTTCTTTTAATCAATAGCCATTGCTTCATGAAGATGAGCTGCTTTAAGTATTTCAGAACATGTGCACGTTAAGTGCGTTTTGTGAGCTGGGTTGTCAAAATGGCAAAAACTTGGACAGTTATGACAGAAATTGTCACCACAGCAGTGTCAGCTATGACTAAAAGGCCTCCCAGCACAACCTATCACTGTGACCAAATCTAATTCTCTCTAATTTTCATGGGAATGGAGGGAAAAGGGTTGGTGGAACCTCCTGCCTAAGAAGTAGCATTTCTATATTCCCTTGTGAGTAAGGCTTTTTGCAGTTAAGTATCTGTGCAAGCCTGTTGCTTATTATCCAATGAAAAGAAGTAGTCACAAGAATTTCGTAAGTGTAAAATTAACAACCCTTTTCATCAAACAAGGATGTCCACAGCAGAAGGCAGCAGAACATTTTGACACAGCTCCCACACCACTTGCATTTAGAAACCATGTGTTGGAAATGAAACTGGTCCAGAAGCACCAGAGAGGAGATTAACCACCTCCTTTCTCTTGTGCACAATCTTATAACGAGTATTGATTTTGCCTTCAAGTCAGATGAAACTTCATACCATCTCCAGGCTCTTAAGTAAGAGAGGCCAAAGAAGCCAGTCTCACAGCTGATAGAAATACAGCTCCTTTGCTATGGGACATGCTTCTGTCACAGCAGATTTTCAGCCCTGTTGTGAAATAAGGTGAGGAGATTTGCTGTGCTTGTGTCCAAAAAGGCATGAAATAATGCCTTTTTATTTGATGTGGGATATCAAAGCAGGGTTAATTTGCAAGTTGTCCTAAAAGAGTATGACCCCAGCCCAGTCCTAACCACAAGCACATGTGCATGACTGACATAACTACCTCCAAGTAGTTTGAAACAGAAAAAAACTGGAAGCAGAGAGTGTTGCAAATAGATGCAAGTCTTAGTATGTTACTCGGCACTTCTCCCCTCCTCAGTACTGACCTTCCCATTGAAGCACCTGAGCAATTTGGAAGAGCTGCTGGAGAAAAGCCGTTAAATTATTTGGAGAATATAAAACAAGCGAAGTACACGAGATATCCCCCTCCTCCACCTTCCTACTCAATACAAGTTTGCAGGCAGCATTTCGCTGTGCAACAAGGCCAGAGCGAAGCCACAAAGAAATCTTATAGGACAAAGAGAAGGAATAAATAGTTAAAGAGGGTCAGTTTTCCCTGCTTATCCTTTATCAATAGTCAAGCTGTAAGTTAAGGAGATGCATCCTTAAGCCACAGCGTTGACTGCCAGACCTTTTTCATTCTGAAGTCTAGTGTAATTATTACATGAACTCATTCCTTAACATCATAGATACTATGCAGAAGTCATTACTAACTTGATTGCTTTGCTTTTTAGTGACCTTGCAGTCACTTCTTGCTCAGCTTGTAGAAAATCACGTGAAGCAGATGATCAATAGTCTGACAAATTGGTGACAGTGCTATGGATTTGATACTGTTCCTGTGTAACTCAATGCAGATAAGACAAAACAACAAAAATCCCTCATTATTCTCAAGTACATTCAATTCCAGTTAGAGTTTACTTTTTCTCAGCTTAGCTTCACTCCTACAACATATCTTATAATAGGAATGGTTAGTGGTTGATGAGCTACTTAAAGGCTGCCTATGGAGTTCAGTGTATTTCACAAGACAAAAAAAGTTTGGACACTGCTTGGTGGAGGCTTGATTTTGAACACCACCCACCAAAAATTAAGAAATAAATTGCACGCTATACTTTATTCCCAGAAAAAAAGAGAAGCGAGTTACTTGGCATTATTTTTAGGATGAAAAGGGAGTTGACTGACTACAAAATCTAGAGCAGAAAGATACTTCAGACACCTTTAGTTGAAGATGATGAAGAAGTCTGCAGAGCAAGAACACCTTCTTTGTTCCTATGGGAGGTCTGACTGGCTGTACAAGTCTGGGAGCAGGATTAAGCCCCATCATGTCCATGGATGGGCTGATTATTTGTACATACAATTCCATGTAAACCCTTGAGCACACGACGGTTCTCCTAGCCTGCCCCAAATTCAGTGCACACTTTCATCACCAAATCAATGTGTTGTAGTTTACAGCACAGGAGTTGTGTATTCTCATAGTAATTTTCTACCTCCCCAATAACCAGATGCCTTTCAAGAAATCCCCAAGCTCCTGCAACTTGACTTCCCCCTGCCCCCCCCAATATTCTATTCTGTACCCAGGATTAAAGGTGAATTTATACCTGCAATACTTATCAATATTTCTAATTAGGCTTACCTAGGACACTGGCTAAGCTCCAAGACAAACAATTGGATTCAATCTCTGAATTCCTCTGTTTTAAGTGGAATATATTTGTGTTTATTTATAGCCACTATATATCAAGTTTATTTGATGATTTATAGACACCATGTCTGCGTTATCTCTGTGGAACTCAGAGTCAGCATCTATGTTATCAGCTTTGAACTTGCAAAATAAGGACAGCGGGGTCAGCAGAGTCAGTACTTGCAAAGCAGATTGCCAAGACGCTTGCTTTCTGTCACAGTAACAATTTAGTAAGTGTGCTTCTTCCTAGCTTTAGCCAAGGCACCTACAATGTCACATCAATTTTATAGCCACCAAAGAATTTCTAGCAACGACCACTCAGAGAATGGTTGCCCCAACGGAAAAGGATTCCAAGTGCTTGCCATCACAGAAGGGCAAGCGGTTTTTTCCATAGCAGCTTTTTCACTCAAGCCCAAGGTAATTTCTAAACACTTCTCAGCAGCATCAATTGCTGTGAAAGAGGCAAGCTGTGCTCTCCACCTTCACTTTGCCACTCAGTTGTCATATCAGAAACCGCCTGCACTGTACAGGATGCAAACATGCAAAATGCACTTTCACCCTCACTTAGACCCTGCAGAGGTCAATTTCTAAGGAAACAGTGTTAACTGGTATCCTTATCACGTAATTATACACAGAACACAATAACCTGAAGCTCTGGAAACAATCCAAATACCAAGAGACAGTCATGCAAATAGGAAGAAACCAGAAGGATATCCCCATCACGGCGACAGATACTGCAGTACCACGGCCATTCCAATGGACTGCTGCATGTAGTTTAAACAAAACAGGCTTGTCTCAATGACAGTTTTTGTCACCTCTGCCAACCAAAACCCTCAGGCTTGACCTTCTACTATTTTGACCAGATCCACAAGCTGGCGGGGCAAGGGACCGTGTGCAGGGACTGCTACTGGGAAACACCAACTGTTTAGAGAGAAAGATAAAATGGTTATCCCTGACAACAGGCTTTAAACCAACTTCCATGTTCCTTACATGCACAATTTGCTTGATTCATTTCCAAGTAAGACTCCAAATTTCCAAATTCCAGTACAGGACAGGAGAAGCACACTCCACAGGGTAATTTAAGTTAAGCATCCCTAGATGGCCAGCTAGCCAAGTAAACCAAGGAATACAATACATCTAACACAGAAGAAGCTTTCAACAGAGCTTAAGAGGAATGAGTTTTAGAGTACATCTGTTCAAAACAGAGAAGAGGCAGCAGTTCAAGGGGAGGTCTAGTTTATGCACCTCTTTCAATTTCAGGTACAACAATACTTGGGCAAAGGCGTCAGGCAGTCTAAGAAGAGTTACTCAAGACTAGCCTGTGGGCATCACCAAAGAGAAGAATGAAGCTATGCAAGGCCAGAGCTGCTCACATCTCTCCATAGTGGAGAGGAAAGGTGTGTCAACACAACCCGACAACTACAGAGACAGCTGACAAGAACAAACAATATGAGAACAGACACCGGATCTCCATGGACTGCCAGGAGAAGATAGTCACATTTAGATGAACAGACTCCAGACTACACCCAGGTCAGCGGGAGCTAAGGAAGGTTCCGACATCAAGATAATCTTGCCACTGTCTTAAAAGGAATAGAATTAATGACCAACAGCATGAAGATCAGAACTTTGTGAAAGGTCAAAGACAGGCTTCCTGTCAAGCAGTGGACCCTGCCCTCTAAGTGACATTAACAGCACCAAATGAAGCTTCCCACTAGTCTTTCTCTACTGCAAAAAGCCCGAGGTCCCATGGGGTTCTCAACTCAAAACCCCAAAATGATACGAGAGGACATCTTGCATCCATCCTGGAAGGTCAGCTAGCAAGTTTACTTATGCTAGCCATCAAGATGCTAGCATCTTGATGCCTAGCAACCCTAGAAGAATTTAGTTCCTTTTCAGTGACACAGGTAGGAGTCATTGATGTACAGGCTCTCTAATCCTCAATAGTCCTCTGCACTACTGAGACCATACAGATAAAATAATAGACTAAAATAAAGGAGAGGAGGCAGCAGATTTTCTCATGTCACCTTAAATCACATGGCTTTTCTATAGTAGCTCAAGAAAAGTTTTGTTTGGGTTTTGGGTTTAATTTTCCTGCCACGTTATGGCAACCAACTGAACTCATTGCAGTTGCTGAATCGGGAGGCTCAGAGCTGTGAAGGTGTTCACCCAAAGGACATCCTTGACCTTCAGGACTGTTTGCCACAGCACAGTATCCTCTGCATTGTGGCTTCGGGTGCTTACTGGATATATGCCTAGTCACAAATATTTTGCTTACTCAGTAGACCACCTTTATGAAAGTACCTTGAATGGCAATAAAATTAGTAGATTTCTGCCTAAACCAGCAAGTGCTTCTGCAGGCTGCAGTCCCCATAGACTATGTCTCTGCACTAGAGGAGCAGGAGAGAGCAATCATGGGATGTCTGTGAGCACCAGGTACTGGCAGCCATTCGAAAGGACAGCTTGAATGGCCATCAAAAGTTAACAGAAGCCCAAAGTATGCTTTTATCCAGACACTTGAACTATGTAGAAAAGCTCTGCACGCATGAACCTTCCTTGTGTATCTTCCTTGATCTTCTCAAAACTGTGACATGAGTGGTACGAGAAGACAGAGTAAGCCATGAACACCAGTGCTTTGGCAATCCTCGACAGCCGCATGTTGCTTTGAACAACTGAACATCCAGCTCTCTCAAAAGAGACCTGAACACATTTATAAGCTTGTCCAATTTGACAGTCACTTGGCAGGTGGCAATCACACAGTCCTGCTGAAGCAGGCATTGTGCAAGGGGGCATCAAGAGCTGCTGAGTGTTGTGCAGGTGACATGCTACAGCCGCATGGATGAATATTTGCTTCTAGCCTGGTCAAGAAGCAGTCCCTATTACAAGAAAGATATGGATGTGCTGGAAAGTGTCCAGAGAAGGGCCACGAGGATGATCAGAGGGCTGGAGCACCTCTCCTATGAAGACAGGCTGAGACAGTTGGGGTTATTCAGTCTGGAGAAGAGAAGGCTGCCAGGAGACCTTCTTGTGGCCTTCCACTATCTGAACAGGACCTACAAGAAATGTGGTGAGGGACTCTTTAGGATGTTGGGTAGTGATAGGACTAGGGGGAATGGATCCAAACTAGAGGAGGGTAGATTTAGACTGGATGTCAGGAAGAAGTTCTTCACCATGAGGGTGGTGAGACACTGGAATAGTTGCCCAGAGAGGTGGTGGAAGCCTCATCCCTGGAAGTTTTTAAGGTCAGGCTGGATGGGGCTCTGGGCAACCTGCTCTAGTGGGAGGTGTCCCTGCCCATGGCAGGGGGGTTGGAACTCAGTGATTGTCAAGGTCCCTTCCAATCCTAATGATTCTATGATTGCTCAGAGTAATGGTTTTGGGTGGTTATCCTCCGTTTAAGGAAACCTGATAATTCCTGGCTTTGCTTTTATGTTTTTCATAAATACGGAGAATTTTAAGTCAGAAATTGGTACAAAGTACCTTAGGTACTAGAATTGAAAGAAGCGCTAGGTTGAGAGTATCTCTGAAGCGACTGAAATTGAACCAATACATAACCCATGCAAGTATCAGGTCCAGGTACTTAACTATAAAACCCACATTTTCAGTAGCTACACCCATTCTCTAGCCTGTAAAAACAGACAGGTTCCCCAGGACAACAGGTTCTGTCTATTTTAGACAATGGCTTATCAAACTAGATTGTGTTTGCATCCTCACGTGATATCCTCTGATCTCTCCCAATTGACCTCCTCTGGAAGAATTCTGACATTCAATAGCAAAAAGCATGATTCCTGAGAAGTCCAGAGACCCACTCTGATAAATACCAGAAGAAATACAAAAATGCCTCTGCAGACCAGAGAGACTTCAGGAAGGGAACACAGCTCACAAATTTAGTGGCATCAGTGGTGTGGCAGAAGGTAATTCCACACTTCTGCCTCATTCCATCACAAATTCTTTTTATCAACTAAATCCAATGTGCAAAGATAGAAGACAGATGGCAAGAGAGAAGTCAGGGCTGAAAGGAAGGGAACCACAGAGGAACATCATGCCATGTATGGCCACCAAGCCTAAGCTTCCTTTGTCCTCCAGAGAGACTGTCTACCTTCCCTTCTTATGTGGCTACATCGGTGTGTAATTAGAGAGCATGTGATGGAGTTATCTCCACTATGACTGGTCTGTGGAGATGAACGAGGTAGATCATCACAAAGTCTGGCTACTCTACTTAGAAAAGGGATACCAGTAGAGAAAGACATGTACTCAGTTCCTTCCTTATGCTCCAGAAAGGCTCAGTAGAAGTCTTATCAACATATCTCAATAAGACACAAACTAGACCAACTGCAGAGATGTATTAATATCCTCCTCACTATCAGGATTCAAAATTACTTTTATTTAGTAAATGTAGTTTGTAACAAATTGTAAAAGTTACTTAGAAAACCCAAGGCTCTAAGCACACATTCACACCAGCCCTTTGGAGGATTAACGTATGTAAATACATAAAGCATGAACTCTCAAAATCCCTGCAAGAGCCTCCATCCACAAACAACCAGAAGCACAGCATTGGATATTAGGAAAAATTTCTTTACTGAAAGGGTTGTCAGGCATTGAAACAGCCTGGCCAGGGAGGTGGTTGAGTCGCCATTCCTGGATGGGTTGATGTTGCACTGAGGAACATGGTTTAGTGGTGTTGATAGAGCTAGGAAAAGGTTGGATTTGATGATCTTGAAGGTCTCTTCCAGCCGAAAATGTTCTATGATTCTAAATAATTCACACACATTCTGCATCACTGTGTGAACAAACCCAGCTATCTTAGTTTCAGCTTGTGCTCTACTTGGCCATACAGCAGCGATGTTTCTGTATTCAGGATGCCTAAACTATGGAGAATCAATCAGCCTTGAACCAAAGCTGTTTCTTTCAACAGTTTCTAATTAATGACTACAGATAAAACAGATGGAGAGCAGCTTTTATCTTCATGCTGTGTTGGTCCCCCTCTGGTGAAGGCAACACAAAAAAAATAATTAAGTTTAATAAATTAAGTGAACAGACAGGGTACTGGGAGTCACAGTAGGTTCTCTCTCCACCAGGAGTCTTCCAATCAGATTAGAAGGACCGAGCACCATCAAAGCAGGCCAGAACACCACCAACCTAACACAGACAACACACAAATGCATACGTTGTCTTCTACTCATAGATTGATGAGCCCAGAGCCCATTTCAGCAGTTTATGCTGGCTTCAGATGCCTCAAAACAGACATTTGGCAACAACCTGGGAAAGTGGGAGCTCTTTTAAACAGACCAAGTCACTTGACTGATGTCTCAAGTTTTCAGTGTGGTGGAGGTAGCAGAGCCTGTCCTTTGCTGCAATGCTGGCTGTTTCTTTTGACCACAAACAGATTGTTAAAGAATGTGACATCTATTTACTGTCTTTCCACTTCCTACTTAGGTATATTTTCATTTTCACCTGAAAAAAGTCTATATAAAAACTGATGCACCAAGAAAACCAGGTGATGCCTGCCTCCTTCCTTGAGTCTAGGAAGAAAGTTACGTGACTATCAGCTGAAATGCTGTCACTTAACGTATTTAGCAAGTCTACCATCTAAATACCAACAAGGCAGCCCAGAAGAGACAGATTCTAAGACATTCAACCTCTGACCTGTACATGATTCACTCTGCACCTTTCCAGTAGGTCTAATTATATAACAATATACAGCACCTTATAACACATCAGATTCCAGTCCTGAAGTCCAGTTGGTTTTAACTTCTTGGTGACGCATGCATCATTCAGGTTGAAGCCTTCACAGCATTTTCCAGCCTTCTCTGAAACTGAGCTTCATCTGATAATCAGCAGCATCCTGTAGCCTACCAGGTCCAGAGAGCCAGTAGAGGTTAAACGTAGCTTAACCACAAGTCTATTTTGTGTGTGCAGCTCATTAGTGGGTCTGCTTTCAGCTGAAGACCTGGTTACAAATGTACATCAAAGCCAAGAATGATTCTTTGACCCATCAAAAGAGAAGGCTTTGTCCATCATTTCCTATACACCATTTTCAGATTCATAAATCATCTGTGTTGTGCAAAATATCTTCTTGAGGAATCCAAGACAATGCCTTAAATGTGTTACTTTAAGGTACCAACCCGAGACACACTTTGTCGTGATTTCAGTATAAAAATTGAACATCTGCAGCCATACACGGTGATAATCCAGCCATTACAGAAGTCACTGGTAATCAGGAACTTTTGAGAGTATTTAGCTATGTGACTGTTACTCAGACTGTCTGCTTTTAGTTCCTAGCTTCTCACAATCCAAAGTTTTATGCAATAATATTCTTGATCATGGTTTTTTTTCTGAGACCTTCTGGACATTACTGTATCTTTGTGCTGCAGTCAAACTGTTGTCTACCACAGGTAAAGCAAAAAGTTGTTTGTGAGGAGGATTTCTTATTCTATCCTTTCTAAACAGAAGTAACAGGGCTATTTTGGTAAGGCAAGAAAGAAAAAAATTCAACAAACCATACCAGAGACACACAGGCAGGTAGTAGCTGTACCACTGGTCAAGTGAGTTTCTCAGATTTCAAGAAAGTCCCTTCTAGGATTGTAGCTTTTCCAGATGCTCTCCTGGTTGTCCAAACCAAGGAGTGCGATGCAAAGAGGGGTACGATGCACTTCCTGAAAACTTAGTACCTTTACTGGTATGTTGGACTACCAAAGACAACCCAGAAGCGTCAAAACCTTGATCTCCATAGACATTCACAAAGCTCAGTATGTTTCCTGGTTTCTTAAACATGGACCGTTTGGTTCCATATTCTTACTACTTCTGTTTAGAATTCATGATGACTCGTTAGATTGCATTACTCTTTCTACGACACAAAATTTGACAGATTGAAGTGATTTGTATCTCATTTCTCTCTTTTGAGGGACAGTATGTTTGCCAGTTCACAACAGTTTTAATAATTCATCTAACAGTATAATCCCATACTGTTAATGTTAGAAAACAAGCAAAGTCCTGTTTTTTTCCCCCAAAGAGATTCTCAATGAACAGAACATACACAGCTGAGCCAAACCTTCTGCACAAGCATCTTAAACCTATTAACACAGCCACATTTCTTACCTGCTTGCCAAATTCAAAAAAGTGTCTGGGATGATAGGAGGGAAAAAAATAAACCACAAAAAAAACCCCACACCCACACTGGAAATCTTTTACTGAAGTAGTAAACTTAAAGCATACTTTTAGGATACCTGAAATCCTATGCTAGGACTTCCAAAGGCAAAATTGTTTAAGACATTAGTGAAGGTGGGGAGAGGGGAGAAAAAAAAAACCACTAACCTCAGTGCACAATTTGTCTAACCCTGAACCTTCATATTATAATCAGTGTACTATTTTGGCATGTTATCTCCCAGGAGGAAAAGCAATGGGAGGAAAATTGATTTGCTCTGTCATGCATGATGAAGCAACTGCTCATCTCAGACAGTCACATTTTATTATCCTCTATCAAAGTATAATGCCGCATTTTCAGCATGAAGAAAACCTTCATGCTCTATTTTAAAGAACCTGGAGACTCAGTCTTTGGTAGTCATATGATTAAGTGTTCGATTTAAGCCATGAAAGGACAATACAGAAGGCAATGAAAGCATTCTGGAAATAAAAAACTCTCCTCTCTGATGTAAGGCAGATTAAAGTAATATTAAGCGGTCAGACTATGATGTCCAACAGGGTTTGCTTTTGAAGAGGATAACATAAGGACAACCCAGTCCTCAGAGGGAATTCTGTTCTGTGAGTATGTACATGGCCAGAACCCGAGCTAACACCACTCCACAAAAACATTTTAGTAGCAAATCCACTTTAGGATGCACCAATCACTTGAAAGTCCATGGGAATCAGGCACCTAAAGATTCCATGTATTCTCAAAGCCAAGTAACATTCCAGAGAGCTTCCTCCTTCCCCATCTCTACTCCTCCTCTGGCAGAGCATCTGCTGTTTATTCTCTTTACATCAATGTAAGTGCTTTATCAGCAGCAGCAGACGGGTATCATGGGTCCTCCAGTAAGACTCAGCAGAATACAATTCAGGGTATCATGTCAGCCAGTGGAAAGTACAGAAGGGGCAACATCAGGTATCACTTCCTGCATGAGTAATGGATCAGGGAATTGTCTCATGCCTTCCTAAAATGCAATATGCACAAAGGAAGGAAAGTACTGGTATCAGACACAAAAGATTCAATCCACTGAGACCTTAAAGTTGAACGAATCATAAATTGCAAGTTTTCTCTCACAAGCTTAGGGAGGATGCAGATGATCGTGGTTACACTGCAAGGCAAGGACATCCCCATCGCACTCCTCCCATAGCCCAACGCTCAGAACATACTCTGGCCACGCTGTGAAGAGTCCAGGCTGTGCACTCATCTTTCATGTACACAGGACTCCTCCTAGGGAAGTCAAAGCCTGCAATAAAATTTGTTGGCAGGATGACTAGGAGCCCAGGACCACAGAGCAATTTAGAGAGGCAGAACTGAAGTGTAGACTGTAGAGGCACTAAGCAGTCTTGTCCCCACAATGCCAGTCTCCACACACTGCAAGACGTTCACAAGGCAAAAACCTTTTGCAATGATCCCAGGTTTTATGTAAGTCTAGGTAGTTTTACCAAAAGTTAATCAATTGTGTGAGAAATAATTCTTCTTGAAGTGGAGACTTTTATAGATGCCACCTTCATGAGCCTAAAGGATTCCTGACTGCCAATTTCAATCATGGAATAACACTGATTTTTAATATCTAGTTAACTTAATTTTCCAAGCTATTTACCTGTTGAAAGAACAGCATTCTTCCATGAACAGCTAGTTTAAGAGAGACGGGACTTCTCTGTATGGCGTTTAGACTTTCTCCTTTGACTTTAAGCAAGGCTAAAGGCAAGTTTTTGCATTCTCTTTGGCTGTTTAACTCCTTGAAAGGCTGTGCTGATCTCCGTCCTCCTATATTAAAAATTTTGCATCTTCTTGGCATCTAAACAACCAAAGTTCTTAGGGACTCTAAGAGCAACTTCTCTATTCATTTATAAAAGGGTTCTTCAATACACACAAAACTCCTGTGCCTCTCCCAAGATCCCAAATATAATTTGTTCTGAAGAAAATGCAAACAACATTAGTATGGCAGATGCTATGCAGCTGAAGGCAAGAGGAAAAGCATTTGAGATTGAGGCAGGAAAACCAAGTACGTTTTCAGAGAATGTTGTTAGCTACTGATAAGTACATAAAAAGAGATTTAGTTTTTCAAGTACCATAGAGGTTCAAGTCTAAAAAATCAGTAGAATGACAATAAGAAGATGTTACAGAAAGTACTGATTTTTTTTTTTCCTCCAAATAAGACCTTCCAAATTCTTCTGGAGCCTAACCTCTACAGCTCCAGAAGCCGTCACTTTGTCACTATTAATTTGGGAGATGCGGACGTATTGCCAAATGCATTCATTGTCAATTCAGTCTGTGGCTTCCCTGCTCCTTCTGGGACATATTCACCACCCAGGCCAATGGGAGCTGATACATTTCCCCCAAAACTACAGGAGCAGGGCCCAAACTCGAGCGCCAAAGCCTTCATTGCTGCTGAAATGCTGTGCAAAGACAACCTTCACAAGCCGCCAAGTAATATTACAGTTGCAAGAAGCCAACTGCCCGATCAGATACCCTCATCTCTATCACAGCCCTGCTTCCAACAAACCTCTGACCAGCAGAGTAACGTTTCCCTTCATTTTAGGCAAACTGAATAAAACAAATGTGTGCCATTTAAAAAAATATTTATCTCTTTCCTTCAGCAAAGCCTGGGGAAAGTATTTAGGGTTCCTCCTTGCACAAATACGTTGTGCGCAGCACTACCAATGGCACACGTGGCCCTATGAGAGCACAGAAAAACAGAGGAATATGCAGAAACCTTCTCAAACCCAATTGTTACCAATTGTTTGCTAACACAGGCACATACAACTCTACACCCTCAGCTCAGTGACAGACCTCCTGCAGCACTCCGAACACGCCACAGGCATGTGTGTATGAAGAGGCCCAGAGCTTTGGTGAGAGCTGAAAAGAGCTCAGTGGGAAGCAGGAAGACAGGGGAGGATGCTGAGCTAGCACCGGTCCCTGACACTCTCTGGGGGCTACAATCAAAGTATCAATTCCCTTGCAATATAGGGCACCGTTAAAAATGTTAAGCTTTGAAATGCCCAGCAGTCCTACCCTACTGCACCACCCAGTTATCTGCAAAGAAAAACCTGAGCCAAGAACTGCCCTGGGGAGCAGCACGGTCCTGCTGAGGTGAGTTGGGGTGAGCCACCGCTACAGCAGCCTGGCAAAGGCAGTTGGGGCTCAACTACCCTCAGAAGCAGCTCCAGCACATTTTACATCTCCTCATTCCAGAATATTTCCATGACATTATTCAATTATTTCTGCTCCTAACCATAAAAATAAGTATGTGGCTGATCTCATTAAAACCTCCCAGAGCCTTTGATATAATTTTAGTATATTACCACACTTCTGTTCCTACAGCTCTCTGGGGCTGAAGTGACACAGTTTTCTGCCTGCTCTACCCAAAGCAGACTGTAACACAGGTTGGCATGAGTCAGCTTCTCCCTCTGCGCAGCTTGGCTAATAGAGGAAGCAAAGCCATCTTTTTTTAATGTTGTAATTCTCAACATAGTCTTCTCTGCTTAATATTCACTATTTCCTCTGCCGGGGAATAAGAGCCGCAGGCGTTTTACCCAATAGGTGGCTATGCAAGAGCTAAAATCCTGCTGCCGAGCTGCTCTTTGCCAGCTTCTTACAGTGCCCTTCTGTACACCTTCTCACACCCCCTGCAATTTCCAAAAGCAACTCAGTCGCTCCCTTCCCTTAGAGGAGAAACATGGGACCAGTAGACTAAGAATAGCCATGCTATGAGCCATTTTAAAAGTGACTCTCTGGGGACTAATTGTCTCCGCTCACTTCGACTGAAGTCAAATACAATGCTGAATGAACACCACTGCTCTTGGGCACCTGAAGTCAGTCACCTTTTGCCTTCTACTTTGAACACTACAAAACGCAATATGGTAATAGTCCACATCTGTTTCTTCAAATAATGCTTCTGACAGAAGAATTAAATCATTAGGGTTGAACTGCTCTGAAAATGAAGTTCGTGCTTGTCTCTTGCAAAACATCCACCTTAAAAAATAGGATCTTTCTTAAAAGTAAAGATGCCCTACAGGCGATACCTAGACCACCCTATATCCCAACAGGACTTTTTAAAAAAAAAAAAAAAAAAAATCACTGGATAAATACCATTATGAAAACAACACTTCTAGGAAAAAAAAAGAAACAACCTAAAAACCCAAACTAGAAAAAGCTGACTTGCAAGCTAGCTAGCAAAGTCACTCATTGCAGTGCCACCAAGAAAATGGGTGGGGGGACACATTAAATAACAAATATCTTGTTTGACAGACTCAAAACATCAACACACATTTTCTCCTCCAGTTACAAGGATACAAGCGAGAAACGTTATGCTTGTTCACGTCTTCGCTTTATGTCACGTCTTGCCAGTCAGTTCCATGGTTGTCACCACGGGACATTACATCTTTCTAATTCCATTCTGTGGCTTGGCAGTGACCTGTTCTTTAGTTACCGAGGCAAGAAGACTCTGCACTAACAAGACATTACCTCCATTTCCTTTCCAAAAATGAAAGGCATCAATATTTTATGATGAAAATTCCTGCCTCCTAGTCCTATAGCTTTGTACAGTTGGACTCCGCAGCAGTTCACATACTGATTCTGTCCATGTGAAGGGCGGCTATGTGTTATCCATTCCACATTTTTCAAAGAATGGAAGCCCAAGTAAATCACAGAATCAACCCAAACCATTCTACGATTTACTTGAGTTTCCAGTCTGTGATGGGAAGCTGTAAAGCCTCCAAATTACCCAGAAAATTCTTCAGCAGCACCTAGAAGAAAGAGCTGCAAATTAGTTACATTTTGCAAACTTGGGCTCCCTATTTTTGGTAGGGGGAGAAGCAAGTAAGGAGTATCTTCTACAGATCAATGAAACCAGGCCACAGAAGCTAAAGTGAGAAGAAGCAGTTGAGCAGTTAGGAAGAACCGCAGAACTGGAGGGCAAGAGCTCATTAACAACTCTCATAACGATCCTCAGAGGTGCAGAAAGGGAACAACTAGTTGCTTCCTACCTGCCTTATTCCAAATCTCCCACACCCAAGGAACTGATTAACTCTCACATGGAATGGCAAAAAGCCCTGCAAGGCAGGGAATGAGCTGAGGAATGAAGTGAGAAAAAAACCCAGACAGCTAGAGTCAAGTGGCCTACATGCAGTTGAGATGAAAGTAGAAGTTTTAATTTTGCTTCCATGGATTTTAAAAGCAGCAAGAGCCAGGGCTTACTCAACTGGGATTCCTAAAAATAGCACTTGCCTAAGTAACCACACAGGACCACATGGGGCTCTATTTTCCTTAACTAGCTTTTGATCTAATGGAATTCTTCAGTTAAGTAAAAGAAACAGGGTCTTTGTGGCAAAAGCACATGATCAGAAGTTAGGAGAACTGGTTTCTCCTCAAGGCTGCTACAGATTTGTTGTTTAGCTTTTCACGCAAAACAATGCAGCTCTTAAAGTACCTTCCACCTCGGACCAAAACCTGTGACTGCATTTAAAAGCTGAAACATCCATACCAGCTTTGCTCCTTCCAGCAAGCCGGCCAGCAGTGCAGCCAGAGCTCCAAGTGAGCCGCAAGCTCGCTCCATGAGCCAGACCAGGATCCAAACGACTAGCCCGGTTGCACTCCACACTGTCTTAGCTACACTGATTGCAACAGGGCTGACTTCAAGAAAAACTTACAGTACATCTCTGTGTGTTACATTTATCCTTCTGCGCTGTGTTATCATCCGGCGTGCTTCACTTGGCTCACGTAGGAAATTAAAATAAATCTTCTTATAGAAGTAAGCACAGTTCATTAAGTACTGGTAAAATGTTTGTCTATGATCCAAAGACGCTCAAATACCACAGCAAAGCAATGAATTCAGTGCAGCCAGTGCAAGAAAGCAGAGCAGCAAGGCTGGAAAGTGCAAGAGCGGAGCGGAAGCAACACATGCTGGTATTTCAAACAGTCAACAAGCAAGTAACCTGGTAGGACCTCGGAGACCTTGACCAGGATAGACAAGCTCTGCCCTGCCAGAACCGGCTGCTTTCCTGAGGTTGCAGAACCCTAGCTGCTTCCCACACCCGGGAGAGGGCTACGAAAGACGCCCAGCTGAGATGCTTCCTCCCACCCTGTAACCCGCCAGCCAAGCTTAACACACTTCCCAAAAGCTCCCCTCCACCCTCCACAGCACGAGCTGCTGCTGCAGCAGATGGGTGGGAAGCTGGGATTCCCCACGAGAGCAGGTTTAAGCAGAAGAGACTAGACAGTAAGACGCAAGCTGGAGTGGACTGTAACAGCAAGTTAGCCCCTTTCTCCGGCTGATGGGAAAAGTGAGCCAAGCATAGCATGAAAGGAGAGGGAAGACATTTCAGCAGCCTCATTGCAAAGAGAGGACATAACACACCTGACAATACATTTAAACAATGCAAAACATCTTTTCCAATGCCTGCAGCAAGTCAGCTCCTATCCTAAAGACCTAACACAAGTGGGCCCACGAGTGCGTGCCAAGTTGTCAACACGGCCTTTGATATCAAAAAGCTTTGAAACCCCTGCCTTAAAGGCCAACTCTTGTTTCTCCTCCCATATTTAAAATGCAAGATGCCTGAAAGCTATAGAACTATTTTAATACCGAACATGCAGGAGTCTACACCGCAGAGCGGACACGTTTGCTGGGAACTGCACTTGGAAAACTAACAAGTCCCCTACTGCTACAAAAACCGTAGCTGCGTAACGGAAGACGTGCCAGGGATCGCAGGAAGCTCAAGCCTTCCAGCGCTTTCTGTAATCTCCATGGAGAGACCGGACCAAGGAGAACCTTGTTTAAACCCATGCTAAATGCTAGGATAGCAAGAGATGCAGGGCAGGTATGATAATTTTTAATTTCTTTTTTTTAAAGAAAAAAAGTGACAAAGCTATAATCAAGTTGTACACCAACTTGAGGCCCTATGAGTGTTTTTTACTTTCCTTTGAGGTAAAGAAAAGTCAGTAAAAAGTTATTTCCTCACATATAAACCAAAAACCTGTGAATCCCAACTCAAACGTTACAGCTTCACGCATTTTTCACCTATACACAATCCGTTCTCTATTCCACTTTTATTTCTTGGGGTAATGTTGATGTAATTATGATTTTCTAAAGTAAGAGAACATCTTCGGAGTTTCCCCCCCTTAACTTCACAGGTTGTCAGACTATATCCCCAGCTCTTCTTCAGCAGAACCCAGGACCTGAGACCACATAACACACCACAATTCACCAGTTCCTGCCAGGATGGAGCCCCAACGCACCAGGCTCAAATTTTCAGCTACTGACAGAAGTCAGGATCTCACTCCACACACACAAGAACTATTCAGCAACAGCTTAAAATGCCCAGCTCCGCCGACACATATAAAACTCAAAACTCGCAGCACATGTTTCAGTAGGAGTCGAGTCTTCCCCCTTTGGCACAGTAATTTAGGAGCCGTAAAACACGCATTAAGGCTGGTCTGATCCAGACTTTTACAAGATTTACATTTCACACTGATGTTATCAGCTACTAAATCATACACATTGCAAGCAAAATAATTTTTATATGCTTTTCCTGTATGTGTTCCTCAGAACTGAGTGTTCTGGATGCATTAATTATTTTCTGTCAGTCATCTTTGCAATTAAGATCTGTTCCTTCCTTCCTTCCTAATTTATCCAGTATGTTACACAAAATTTAGTTGCTGACATGTTTCAACAGGGTCAAGAATAACGATCAGTAGAGATTAAAGCATCCCATGCATTAGCCAACTTTTCAAATGACTGACAGAGGAAACACAAAACATGTCAGAAGAAGAGGTTTACAGAGATGGCAGCTCTCTTATGATGGTGGGCTCCAAGATCATCATTTCAATTAGCTGTCAGAAGCGTTTTATGGTCACATTTAGAAGAATGGCAATGAAATTCCCAAATACACACAAAAGAAAAGCCCCTCCAAATGCTATCTCTGCATTTTGTTAATTTAGATCCAAGCAAGACCAACTGCTTCTTATAGGGTCATCTTTAACATCTACTAAACAGAACTACAGGAGCTCTATTTGTGGTTATGCAGGGGCAGGATCACTAATAAATTAACCTGAAGACAAAGTGAATCATGCCCTTATGGATGATTTTCATTAACACGAGCATCCTTGCTGTTGTGCAGTCCTTATGCATAGCCATTTGTCAAGGACTTCAAATCAAGAGCTGGCCCAGTCAGATACATCTTGGTATAGAGCACACTATTTCAAAAAAAACGGCATCTATTACACAACTCCAGAGGAACAGTAAACCAGCCATCCTCTCAATCCACAAACAGAGTAGCGAGTGGTAGGTTTTGTTTTTAAATAAAGATGCTACTGATTATAACATCAGCAAGAAGTCAAGGTGCAAGGCATTAACTTGTACGCTCTCATCTCATTTTCCCACCAGCAACAAAATTCTCAGTTCCAAGTTTTATTGCTCAATAGCCACAGCTTCTGCCAAAAATCACAAGGAAGCCAGGGGGAGGGGATAGCAAATATGAAATGGGACAACAGCTGTCAAGGTAATTTGATAGCAGTGATGGCTTCTTGAACCAGTGGACACTCTTGAGAATGTGAGCCAAGGCCTCCAGGCATCCACAGAAAAGCCAAGTAAGAAAAAGAGCTCGGTGAGAGAGCTAATACAGATGTCTGAGACAGAAGAAAGAACAAAGAAAGCCAAGGCCATCTAACTTCTAAGAACTTCAGTTTTCCAAACAAAGAAAAAACATTCTGAGCAAGTGTCCAAATGAATCCTCCCAGACATGAAGACAAACCATCTTTTGTGTGAAAAACGTCTGCAAGTTTTCCCAGTACTCTTTCCAAAAGAATCTCAAAACTACAACAACCAAACAAAAACAGGCATGAAGAATGATCTGACAGATTAAAAGATCAAGTCAATAATCTTCTATAAATTCAAATCTAGCTCAACTTCCACCATTAACCAGTTACCCACATCATGAGGCGCATACAAATTAAACTTATATCTACCAGTCAATTCCTAATAGACCAATGTCCACAGTAAAAAGTTTTTCTTGCTGTGTCCATAACACAGAAAATATCCAAAGGAAATAGCTGTCACTGGAAACCCTGACAATTTCCATACTTTTGGTTTAACTGCTCCACTAAATGAACCATCACTTCAGCAATGAGTCATATCCTTCGGTGGAACAGTAAGAAGAAAGCGCATTTGCCTGTGTGGCACCTGGTTTAGTAACATGAAATGGATCACTGAGACACACCAAAAACATCGACAAGCACAAACAGCAAGGCAGGAGTGTGGCAGCTGTGACATGAGCAGCAGAGGGAGGCAGGTTTTATTCCTTCAACCTTTTTTCTTATTTTTCCTAGGATAATTTTCATTTTCTGTATTTTATGCTTTAACCTTCTCCCACACACTGAAAAAACCTGTAGTTCTCTCACTTTCCCTCTTTCCAGAGCTCCTGCATACTCCCTGATGACCCCCATATCAAAGCTTGTCTCAGCAATCTCAGAGTTGTTTGCAATAGCTAGAAGGAAAAAAAAAAAAAAGAAAAAAGAGGAAAAAAAAGAAGCAGCAGATAGAAACCCTCATAGCTTTGTTCAGTATCACTGTCACCTGCTACAGACATGCTATATACCAAACGATCACTGCCAAGATGCATCTATACGTACACGATGCAGGTAAACTGTTTCTTCATGCTGAAGTCAGCACTTTGACAGACACTAATGTCATTTAAATTAAAAACAGTTTCTTTTGATAGGGAAAATAAAAAAAACCACGACAATTGGCTTGAAGAATTTTGTATCAGATTTTAAGTCAAACTGCAAACCTAGTTTAATGTTCGATTTTTCTAATAAGATCTTCCAACACTGTACTCCAGCACTCTCCCTATCTGTGAGGGGTCACTGGCTTGGTCAATTGTGGCTGCAGATTTCCCCATGAGCACTGGGGCTCCCTTGCCTGACTCTGGAAGGACAACCTACCACTAATTTTGTAAGCACTTACTGAAACCTCTCACCCAACACAGCGGCTTTTGCCTTAAGCACTGGTCCTGCAGAGCAGACATCAGATGTAGGAAGAGGAAGGTGGCTTCTGCAGGCCTCCTGACCCTCACTCATGCAGCTAAGGAGAATCCCCAGAATGACTGTCTCGAAGCCAAACAGGTTTAACAACCCTTCACCATCTCTGAGGCAGAAGGCAATTTGCTTGGTATGTCACAAGGAAAAATGTGCATGCATTGGGGCAAGGGTAATGAGACATCTACCTCATGCAACTTCAAAAGGTTAACAACTCAAAGGTTGCGACACTCCCACCTCTTCCTTGCGCAGCCTTCAAAGGCTGCCCTACCTAGTCCTACCATCACTCCCTCTGTCTCCTTGTTCAATCACAAAAGATGAACTAAAGATGGACTAAAGATTAAAGAAAAGTAATTTTCTCTGAAACTAGAAATCTATTTCTGTCCCTTCTGGTAGCAACTTTTCCAATGAGATTTGTGAATTCACACTTTACTGGAGGACACCATTCACTCACCTCTTCTTTTAGTCAGTCAAGGAAAGAAGGATGAACTAGTCACTGTTCATCCCTTCCCTGCACAAGTCTAACCCTCAGGAGAGGGATGAGAACACAGATCATGTCTTTACTGTTCCACTCACATTCATTTTCTGGATAGGACAAGCAGCAAAATTTTCAGCTTCTCCATCCTGTTCCCAGCTCCTGTGTCAAAGAAAACAATAAAGAACCAGGATGGAGCTAGACAGATCAATATGATCACAACTGCAGCAAAACTCTTCATGCTGGCACAACACAATGGTGCCCTTGATTACGAGTCCAGCACTGAGCTTCTGCAGCAACAGACACTTTAATCTGACATCAGTCATTAACAGAAGCATGAAGAGACACTGATAATGGCACCGAAAGGACACAGGTTCTTTCAATTCTGTGTCATGGAGCCAAGTCCAGCCTAGACCCTGACATGCACCATGAGCCCAATACAACCATCAGAGCAGAGGCAGTATCCTGCCTCTGCCAATGGACTCAGAAAAAGGAGGATACAGTGAGCGGCATACTGAGGAGGTAGCCTGCACCACGCAAGAGCAGAGCTGGACTATCAAAAGGGCAGATCTTGCACACACAATTAACTGTTGACAAATAGCCGGCTGGTGGGCTGCTATTTCTCCATATCACAACACCTTACACAGAGTAAGGGAAAAGCCCGACTAAACCATCCTTTTCATCCCAAATTTCACCTGCAGCAAGAACAGACTCAGATCTCTCTGGGTGCATCCCTCTTACCCAGCTTGCTCAAGACTCCTTGAAACAGATGGCAATGAGAAACACTTCTGCATTAGTCTCTGGTGTAACCATCCTGTCCATGGTGCAAGAACAACTTTCCAGCTGCACTGGGAATAGAGTCTGAGGCTTCCTGACTCATTAGCGAGTCAAGGTTTTTAGCCATACTTTGGTTGCCATCTCATCATCTACAAGAAAAAAAGGAGAGCTACCTACATATCCCTCAAAACTGGGAATTTAAGCAGTAACAGGCATGCCACTTAAAGACTTGCCTACTAGGTTTTCAGTCTAGTAGAACAGAAAAATATTTCCTTCATAACCAATTCTAAACTGGACATTACTTTAAAACTGTCTGAAAATAAAAGCCAAGTAGCATAGGATAAGAGGATAACTGGCACCTCTGACACAGGTAAGGAAAAAAAAAACAGAATAAAACTCTCTGTGGCAGCAAGAAGTTAGAAAGTACCGGACAATGAACTTCTCAGCATCAGTTTTGATATCCATAAAGCTACACAGAACAAAGCATTCATCATTGGGGCATTCACCTTCACATGGGCCCCGACAGGGTGCACCCACAAGTGCAGAGGGAGTTGGCAGATGTTACTGCTAAGCCACTCTCCATGATCTTTGAAAGGTCACGGAGAACAGGAGAGGTGCCTGAGGACTGGAGGAAAGCCAATGCCCCTCCAGCCTTCAAAAAGGGCAAGAAAGAAGACCCAGGAAATTACAGATCAGTCAGCTTCATCTCCATCCCTAGAAAGACGATGGAACAGCTCATTCCGGACATCACCCCTAAGCATGTGGAGGAAAGGAAGGTTATTGGGGACGGTCAACACAGATTCACCAAGGAGAAATCATGTTTGTCCAATCTGATTGCCTTCTATGATTGCATGACTGTCTGGGCAGATGAGGGGAGAGCAGTGGCTGTTGTCTACCTTGACTTCAGCAAGGCTTTTGACACCGTCTCCCATAACATCCTTACAAGTAAGCTTGGGAGCAAGTTTTTAGATCAATGGACAGTGGAGTGAATTGGGAGATGGCTGAGCATCAGAGTTCAGAGGGTTGTGATCAGTGGCATGGAGTCTCGTTGGAGGCCTGTAGCTAGTAGAGTTCCCAGGGGGTCAGTACTGGGCCCAGGACTGTTCAACATATTCATCAGCAGCCTGGATGAACGGATGGAGTGTACCCTCAGCAAGTTTGCTGATGATACAAAACTGGGAGGAATGGCTGACACACCAGAAGGCTGTGCTGCCATCCAGAGAGACCTGAACAGGCTGAAGAACTGGGCAGAGAGGAACCTAATGAAACTCAACAAGGGCAAGGGCAGAGTCTTGCACCTGGGAAGGAATACCCCCCCTGCACCAGTACAGGTTAGGGACTGGCCTGCTGGAAAGCAGCTCTGCGGAGAAGGACCTGGGAGTCCTGGTGGTTAATAAGTTAACCATGAGCCAGCAACATGCCCTTTCAGCCAAGGCGGCCAATGGTATCTTGGGGTGTATTAGGAAGAGTGTGGCCAGCAGGTCAAGGGAAATTCTCCTCCCTCTCTACTCTGCCGTAGTGAGGCCACATCTGGAGTATTGAGTCCAGTTCTGGTTTCCTCAGTTCAAGAGAGACAAGGAACTATTGGAGAGAATCCAATGGAGGGCTACGAAGATGATCAGGGGACTGGAACACCTCCCTTACAAGGAAAGGCTGAGAAACCTGGGGCTGTTTAGCCTGAAGAAGACTGGGAGGGCATCTTATTAATGCTTGTAAATACCTAAAGGGAGGGTGTCAAGAGGATGAGGCAAAACTCTTTTCAGTGGTGCCCAGTGACAGGATGAGGGGCAATGGGTACAAACCATAACACAGGAAGTTCCATCTGAACACAAGGAAAAAAATTCTTTGAGGGTGATAAAGCACTGGAACAGCCTGCACAGAGAGGCTGTGGAGTCTCCTTCTCCAAAAATTAAAAACCTTCCTGGATGCAATTCTGTGCAATCTGCTGTAGGTGAACCTGCTTGAGCAGGGAGGTTGGACTAGACGATCTCCAGAGGTCCCTTCCAACCCCTGTCATTCTGTGATTCTCTGTCTCCACACACTTGTCTAGTGGATGACCTCTTCTCATCTGTTCCTACTGTCTCTCAATCTTACTGATTTTCCTCACCTGTTGCCAACAAACAGTGCCAGAAGAACTACACACTGATCTTCTAAAGGAGAGTGAAAACACTAAATAAAGACATTGACAGCCAAGGACTTCAGGGCAAGAGAAACAAAACCTGTGTCATTGGCAAGACTGTCAGTCTAAAAGCTGCAATCATCACACAAGGAAGCTATTACATGAAGATTAAACCAAACTCCTATTATATACTTTAAATTACAGGAGAAAAGCTGAAATATACTGGCCTCCACTAAACCATTCAGTTGATACAAAGGAAGGAAATAAAAATTAGTCCTCGTTCTAGAGCAAAATAACTGAAGCACAAGGAGAAGGCATCACACTCTACATGCAACTTTGGACAGTACTAGGAAATCCAAAACATTAAATCCTCCACTTTATCCTTACCCAGCTCTAAACTTACTGGAAGCAGTTATGCCCTTGATTTCCTTGGATCATTCTTCCACTTTGGAGGAAACAAACAAAAAAGAATACAAAAATTAAATCTCCTGTACGCTTTCAATTCAGATTTATGAGGTTAAATAAATAATCTTTTCCTATGTGAAGAACATTTTCATCCAGCCGTATCTTCAGGATTTTTATGTCCCTATCAACCTCAAAGCCACAGAAAACACTGAGAGATGAGAATTCCTTTTGCCAGGAGAATCATTCACAAGCCTTACCACAGCAAGTTCTTCCTCCCAGAAACTGCATGCTGCCTCTAGCTATGGGACTGCCATGTTTTACCACAACGCACACTCATTCCTTGTCAGAAGTACAACTTCCTTGTCACAAGCTGGAGAGGATGGTCATGATAACCTCATTTATTAAAAGAATCTCCTTAGTTCAAAGCACTTCATACTCTCCTGAAAGAGTGGTCACATTGAAGCTTGCTCTGAGAACTGGCAGGGCACGGCTCTTTTAGTGCTTTTCAGAGCAGACTCAGACTCAACATCAATCCTGCACAAGTCCCCAAGCCTACCAGCTTCCTCATCGTGGCTCTTTGCTCAGCATGCTCCTTTAAGCCTTTCAAGCACTTCAAGGTATTCAGCTGACTTCTGCTGATCAGGAGATAGAAGCAAGTAAAAAGTAGGGTACCTAGATGCAGCCTCCAACACTTCTGAGTGTGTTTTCAGCTAGAGGTTATTTGGATAGAAGGAAAACTGGCAAGCTACAGAACATCATCAATATAAACTTTGGAAATAAGAGACATTTTATTAATTTCTCTGCTCTATGCTTGGATTAAGACATCCCAGCATCGTTATTAGTTCCAGGATGGCTGCATGCCTATCGGGGAAAAAAAGAAAAAAGAAAAAAAAAAGGGAGAATACTGATCTCTCTGCAAAGCCCAATAGTTTAAATGCAAAACTGTCAGGGATACAGCTAGAGAACTTTCCCCTTCCTAAGTAGTTTCCTCGGAACTTTTTGGTTGGAGCCTCTGCATTGCATGGGGCTGAGAGGACTATTACTCTTGGAAGCTATACTCCCAAATTCCTTCCTTTACTGGAAGATGTGAGGTTGATGATTTGCAAAGAAGAAATGTATTAAAGCCTTTTACCATTGGACCATGTTCAAACAGCAGGCAAGGAACAAGTTTAAACCCAGTTTTCACGCCAGGAGTCAGAAACAAAAATGCCCTCAACATGCAAACGTACGTGTGTCTTCCCTCCACCCCTCTCCACATTCTCTCTCAAAAAAAAACAAAAAAAGAAAAGAAAGATTGTTCAAAGATTACAACAAAAACTGGAAAATTCAAAACAGCTGTTCTGGAAAGCAGAAGAAACATTAACAGGATAGAGCCACTGACATCAGAGCTCTCCTGGTAGATCTCTCATCTATGCACAGCAGGTGTGCTCCTGCAGAGAGGAGGAAGAGAGATTGGGATTCCCATCTGTAGTGCATGACACAGTACAGGGAAACCTTCATCCCCACCCTTAACCCCAAGGGCACTGGAGAAAGCAGGAAAAAGCAAGCTACTGTATTTGCTTGCACACTGGCTGCACACGCTACAACTGCACTCACAGGTTCAACCTTACGGTTGGCATGGAGCAACAGATTGCTGTACTTCTTGGAGACTGCATCCATTCTGTAGGTAATTAAGTTTTTTCACTGCCTCGGCTGCCTTCCTCAAGCTCTAACCTCAGGGGATTCCCATGTTGGGAAGCTTCACCCCCCACTGAGACCGCCCATAGGGTGAACCGTGCAGCTTCTCCACTTCCAGGTTCTCCTTGGGAGCCTTCAGACAATACAAGACAAGCTGGATTAAACCAGTAAGCTACTGGCAGAGCAATTCCACATTAGCGATCATAATCCCCCCCGGGCCTTTGTCAACCGAACAGAAAGTCCTGCAAAACTGTCAGTCCTGATTAAGATAGAGAGGCAGGCTCTATCGTATGGAAAGGGAACAAAACTTCAAGCGTGTTGTGATCTCTGTAAAGATCGTAGGAAAACAAATACACAAGTCTAGGTGGAATAGAAGCAGGCTTTCCTTTACACGTGATACAAAAAGCCTCTCATTTCTCTTGCAAGTGAACACTCAAACTTCTAGTAGCTGATGTTGAGTCTAAAGTACAGGATTTTCATTAAGAAACAGGCAATGATTTTGATGGTGATCTTGACTTCTCTGGGAGAAATCACATTCTCATAGTGCAAGCAAGTCTTCAACACTAAAGAAGAGGAAAAAAAATTACTCCCAGCGAGCACTGTGAAGTTCATAAATTTAGCAAACTAGAATATCAACAAGAAAAGCTATTTCCCATGTGGGAAGGGAACCAGCATGCAACAAAGGCCAGGTGAAATCTAAAGAGCAGTATAAACCCCATACTGCTAGAGCCATGTAGTCCATATAGTGAGCTACTGACAGGACCACTACCCCAGCCTCTGGTGAGACATCCCTTGCTCCTCTCCTCTGCTGGAAGAAAGGCAAGACCTAGGCAGAAAGTCTTCACATAACTGGTATCTTGAGAAATGCTTCATCTCTTCCCCCATACTACATGAAGACACTAAAAGCTGAAAGTCTAATAAGTTTTATCTGTACACATACCTCCGTTACACAGCAGTGAAAAAAAACCAACAAATTCACAGAGCAAAACATATTACACTAATTTATCCACCTTGAAGCAAAATTTTAGTGATGTCCCTTGAAGTTAGAGCTACTGTATAACTCTAATTCACAGTTTAGGCCCACCTTAACCAGTACAAAAATTAACAGAAGCCTCTTACTAGACGCCCTATATTATCAACTGAAGGTCCCTGTCTGCACTTGCTATGTATGGGAACTGTACCTGTAAGAGCTCTACTTGCTTTCAACGGAAAGATGTCCCAGGCTAGATAGGGAGAACTAAGCCTCCAGCTTGCCTAAAATCCAGAGGCACACCTACTTTTGATGCCAGATTGTAAATCTTTATCAAGAACAAGTTTACACCGGCAGATTTTCTTCTCATTTTTTGTAGGAGTCTAGAAATTGCTGACAAGCAATTCAAAAGCAGTAAGAAGTGGGCAACTGCTCATCCTTATCCTTACATAACTGTTGAATGGAAAGGGGTCCTGAAGGCTCACTTTCGGCCAAGGGCTGCACTTTGAACCCCCAGTGCAAAAGGCAGACAGGACAATCTTCTGAAAGCGGGAGGTGAGTACTGGAAGGAAACCAGAAATGGCAAGATCCTTCTTAAAAACTGCTCGCTGGCAGCAGAGTATCCAACTATGACAGTCAGTATTTAGTTCTCCTCATTACCCATGGACGAGCGAGGAAAAATAAAGCCTTGTTCACCTCTATAAAGATGAACAGTCATGGATGGCTCCATCATACCACTGTAAGATATTATACCACCATAAAAAACTCACTGTAAGAAAACCTAACTACTTTTGTGCACGCTTGCTGTGAGAGAGAACCTCAAGTAAGTAGGAGCTCGGTCTTGATAGCATGGTTCACCCTGCAGAGAGCAACGTTACAACACTGCTCTGATTTGAAGAGCAGATCCTTTTAGGACTGCCAGCAAAAAGAATGGTGCAATCCCAACAGAAAGCAGTACAGAAAACAGAGCCATACAGGTCTTTTGTACTAAATGTATGTGCTCATCTTTTGGCCCCAGCTCCTTCGGATGGAGCAAAGCTCTTGCTTGGTTAATTAATAACTGCAGTAGAATCACATTAACTTGTAACTCTTGAGGCCTCAATAACCATCAGGTTTCAGTTCCCAGATTGACAAGCATCACACTTACTCTGCCCTTCAAAGTACAATTCCTTGATCAGAAGGGCTGTTGCTTCATATTTAAAGACTGAAATTATTATACCAAACAATTTACAAGCAAAATGCTTCAGCACAAAGACAAGTCAGTCTCATGCACACAAGCTTTCATAGCTTCAAGGTTTCTATTCAAGTCTAGGGCTTGGGTATTTTAAGACAAATTGCTTTTCTAGTATTGTTTCACTAGTCCTCTCAAGCAGATATCATCACCAGCAGGTAAAGAGCAAGACCGACTCATGTCTTTACATCACAAAAAAAAACCCACAAACACCCATGTAAGGATCCCAGTTTCCAACATGCCAGCCAACCCAGACAAAGAAACATCTCTTGCACTTCCAGAGATGTGTACTGAAACAACACAGTCGTCAAAGACAGTCCACATGATGTCCCACAGACAGCACAGCCACGTGGCAAATCCTGAAAGCCGTTCTTCTCTTCAGTGAAAACTGGCTGTCTATCAAAATTCTGGAAGGCTTCCAGGCAATTTTAACATAAAACAGGAGACCAATGGCTTGCAGGTCTCCAAGGGCCCCTACTCATGACACTGCAGAGTGGAAAGCTACTACAGATAGAGCCATAAACAGGGAAGAGAGCACTTCTGAGTAAAGGAGGACAAAAAAAAGAAGGAGGTAGTGAAGACAAGTCTGAAAAGAATCAAAGCCTCTTTGTAATATGGGATGAGGAAGGGAAAGAGAAGCTCAGCCAGTCCCTGCGTTAAGCACTCCCAGTACAGGCAACTCCAGTGGCAAGTCAAAAGAATATCCAGTTCCTCTGCAAGCATGATGGATCTCTCTGCTGTCTTTCTGATACTGCACTGGATGCTTGACAGTGGAGTGTCAAACAGGAACCTGGTTCCTCCAAGACCACTTTGTGAAAGACACAGTGTAGTTGCATGTCCTGGAGTCATAACACTAACAGAATTACTTGGTGGGTTTTTTGGTTAGGTTTTTGGGGTTTGGTTGTTTGTTTCAGGTTGT
>VWZK01015814.1:210360-221551 GCA_013396935.1 Baryphthengus martii
CTCGGCACCGGCTTTGCTGGCGGCCGGGGGCGGCGGCTCTCCCGGCGCTGTCCGGCCGCGCCCGCTCCCCGCTCTGCTCGGGGTGCAATGATTAAATACTCGGCCGTCACGCTCCATCCCCCGGACACCCCGCCCGGCACCCCGATATTTCGATCGTTCCTGCGATCGAAAATACGAAACAGTAACTGTTAAATACGGACGGGCCGCACTCCCCTCTCTCATGTTCGCCTTTTGCTCAGCTGCCCGGGGCACCTTCAAGCCGCCTCAAATGAGGCGAACTCCACGCCGAGACCCGGCGTGAGCGGGGCCGGGGCTGTGGAGCCCCTGCTCGGGACGGTCAAAGCCTCCCCGGGCGCTCCGCTCGTCCTTAGTGCACAGGCGCACTAAGGCAAAGCTGACGGGTCTCAATGCAAGGAAAAAAAAGTAATTTAAGGGTGTGCTTAAATTGTGCTCAAATATGTGTGTTAATTATATGCTTTAATTAAGCATGTGTTTAAATTATGTGCCAAGAGCCCGTCTGTTTCCAAGGCCTCGACTGCTATGCCACAGTCCCAGCTGAGGCAATGCCCGGTCGCCCAGCCATCTCTACAACTCCTGAAAGGAAATTGCAGCAAGGCCGGTGTCGGTCTCTTCTCCCAAGTAACACGAGACAGGATAAAAGGAAATGGCCTCAAGTTGCACCGAGGAGGTTGAGACTGGACAATAGAAGAAATTTCTTCACCAAAAGGGTCATCAAGCATTGGAACCCGCTGCCCAGGGAAGTGGTGGAGTCACCATTCCAGAGGTATTTAAAAGACGTAGATGTGGTCGGTGCTTAGGGATATGGTTTAGTGGTGGACTTGGCAGTACTGGGTTAATGGTTGGACTCGATGATCTTAAAGATCTTTTTCGGTCTAAATGATCATCTGTGATCACCTCCACATTCCATTAGTGATGAGCAATACATGATGCAGGACACTAGCATCCTGGAGAGCAGAGATGAACAGCCATGAGAGCATCCAATATGGTTCCTGGTGGCCGAGACCACATTTCAGGTTTAGGGGTGACCCTTTAGCGGAGGTGAAACAGTCTCCCCTCCATTTAAGTGCTTAGAAAATGGAAGATTGTGCAGGACAACCCAATACAGTGGGGACCAAAGCACAGTGCTCTGGTGGCTGCAGCCACAAATTTTTCCTGGACCCAAACCTCATTCAGCTTATCCTAGGGGAGATCTGCAGGTTTCCTTCCCCAGGGAGGTGACAGATGTCCCTGAGCTACAGTGACTCTGCTGATCACAGTGAGCAGGGACTCAGGAATTGCTTCTCTTTCATCTTGGGGTGAATCAGAGTACCCCAAATTATGGTTCCTGCCCCCACAGCACCCTCCCTGCCTTCAGAGGAAGGACACCAATGCTACAGAGCTTCACACAAGGAGAAGGGGATTTGGCCCACCCCTACAATCACCAAAGCACTCAGACCAGGGTGTCAGACAGATTGTTTTGGGGTTCCTCATGTGGGATGAGGCTGCAGAATCTCTTATTTTCATGTCCTGGGGACTAAAATCCCCAAGGCTGTTCATGCACAGGCAAAACCAGGCAGACAAGACACCCTCGTATCCACAGCCTGGTGAGGACCCCTACTCTAGAGCTCAAAGTCAAAGCCAAGTCCTCCTAACTGCTTCCTCCTAGAAATGCTGAGAATTTGGAAAAAAACAAACACCCAGTGCTCTGCAAATGCAGTGGTATTTAGCTGTGGCCTTTTTCCATATGCATGGGAGAGGGGAGAACCTCGCTGTGGGCACTTCTCTCCCCAGGCAGGCTGAAAGGCCACAGCAGGGACTCATGCCTTTTTTATGAAGATGTTTGCAGGTAGGACTCCCCACCCCAACTGCTCTTCCGTTCACAGTGGGAAGGCTTTCTTTGATAGCAGGAGTTAATTGCCACAGACCTCACAGGATAGGATATCTGGGGACTTTGAGAAAGTCTTTGTAAGTAATAATCACAGAAGAGGGCTATGTTGGTGGGGGAGAGGGGAGGGAAGGGCACAGACAGGATTAAACAGGATCTTGGCTGTGTTTTCAGCAGGTCCTTCCCAAGGTCACATCAGCGAGACTCCCCTGCAGAATTTCAGAGCTCCTCACACCTAACAAGTCACAGCCACCTCCGACATTGGTCTGCCAGGGAGCTCTACCTGAAATTAGCTAGTACATGCCCTGTTAATCCCAGATAATACCAAGGATTTATTTTTTTAAATCATGGTATAGCTCTAAACCAAAAAATTTACTAACTTTTGTACACCCAATAGGTCAGACTTGTAGTCTCATCCAAAGCCACAGGACAGGCTGGCAAGGCACCTTCCCAGGAAATCTTACTTATAGCCAGTATTAATGTGTTTAACCCTTAAATTGTGAATTAATCACTTCCTTATTTTGCTGATGACAGAGAGCGAGTTAAGCACGTCATGCCTGTTTCTAGATTTCCCATCATTGTGCGACAGTCGGGTGTTACCTGACTGCTCATGCATCTCATTCCAGATGTTCAGAAACGCCTCCTTACCACCTGGACCCTCCTCAGCCACCACTACTGCAGAGCATCCTTGGCACTTACCCATGCTTCTTTTTGAACTCAAATATTTAATTCTTTGCTTTTTATCTTCCTCCAAGCAAGATTTGACCCCTCCTGGAAAGTTTGTGAGGAGGGGTGGTAAACGGTCCCTCATTTCTAAGCTGGTGCTGGGCAGCCCCCGGCCTTTCCCTGGCAGCCTCGGCGGGCCAGGGGATGCGGGGATCACAGCCCGGGGCAGAAGCGCAGACCCCACCGCCAGGCGCAGCCTCAAAGCCCTCGCTCCTCACCCGCTGCGGGCCGGGCCGGGCCGGGCCGAGCCGGGTCGGGACGCCCGGGTTCCTGCTGTTCCAGAATCGCCCCATTTCCCAGCCAAGCTCCGCAGGTGCGATGCTTTGAGGGGGACTCGGGGCTTTACCGCTAGATGGAGTCCGGGGGAAAATAGATACCCCAGCGGCGCACGACAGGGCAAGGAAGAGAAATTCCCGTCTTCTGGCACGGGGTGCAAGGCTGCAAGCGAGGGGAGGTGCGGGGAGGTGCGCTTGGGGCATCCCCCCGTCCCGAATGCAAACAGTAGAGGCATCCCTCTGCACCTCGTGTGCCACGTTGAGCTCTTCATGCAAAAGCAGGGATGGCCAAGCCCCCGGGATGGGATCAATCCTCCTTGCCTAAGGCCCGGAGGAGATGCTCTTTTGCCCCCCTGTTATTGAGCTGCTCAGCCGGGAGCAGCTTGGCCTGGTCTCTGCCCGGCAGACGCTTGCGGTTCCCTCCGTGGGGAGGGTTAGCACAGGGAGATCAAAAGAAGGAAAAAAGCAATTGGGCTGCTTGTTGCTGTGCCTTTCATTTCTCAGAAGCACTCGCATCACAGCTGTAGGTTCCCCAAGACCTCAAACTGGAGCCAGGCTCAGGCAGAGGCGTGCGTGCCGCAGGGTCAGGCCCTGCGCAGTGCTGAGGGCTCCTTTCACACCCTGCTCTACCAAGCTGCCCTCTGCAAACATCTCTGCTCTGCTGCATGGGCTCGACACCAGCACACACCTGCTACCAAATGCCCACCAGACCTGCCTGTCCTCATTGCAGTTGGGCATCACCTGGCCCACCAGCCCCAACAGAGAAGCACAGCACCTCAGGGGTCCCATAGCCCCAGCCACAAGCACACAGCCTTCAAACTCAGCCATTTATTTGCTCTCTGGTGGAAGCCACATGCCACCGGGACCACATCCTCCTGCCCCACTGTCATCCACCGGTGAACAGGCATCACTCACTGCTCAGCAGCACCCCGAGGGACCACAGGTGACACTGGGATGGCAGGAAGGACCTGGGGTCACCAGCTGCTCCAGCAGCTGGAAGGGATTGCAGATCTTCTCCTGGAGGACAGAGAACAAACCAGGGTAGGATCAGGACAGAGGGAAGTAAGAGGTACCCCAGGAAAGCAGCATTTCCCTCAAACTCACTCTTTGCCAGTAGGGCAGCCCAAGCAGATCCTTCACAGCTAACAAGGGGGCAGCCCCTGTGCTGCTCCAGCTGCTTTTCCCTGCTGTGAGGAGGAAGTCAAGAACTTCTCTGGGACTTTGGCTCTGCTTTTATCTGATAAATGCTTTCTAATTGGACAGGGACCCAAGAATATCTCCCCCTTCTCAAATACAAGGTTGTGTTTCAGGGACACACAGCTGCAGGCTGTTATCTCCCTTGCTTCTTCTGGCTCATCTACAGGCTGGAGGGGCCACCAAAGAGAGAAGGAGAAAGGTTTCCAGCAGATAGAGGTGCTTTGTGCTACGGGGTCAAGGCTTGGCAGCCAGGGTCAAGCTCACATCAGCAGCTGGGAGAGCAATGGGCAGGAAGGAGCCACGGGGATGGATTAGAGCAGATCTCCCCTTTGGAGGGCTCCAGCCCGTGTCAGGGTGCAGTGCAGTTACCCAAACTCTGTCATGAGGCACCACAGTTTGTGGCCCATGGGCCTCTGCCCGGCCCAGAAGGACTGAGGTCTCTTGGTATCATGCTGTAGAGCCTCTGATACCTCAGTGCAACTCCAAAGGCACAGGACACTCATGTCCCCATCCCTGAATCCAGTCACGGACCTGCCAGCTACCAACCTTCACTCCCTTGCAACAGCAGCCCTGTGGTGTGGCAGTATTGGTCTCGCCAGCTCGGATCAGGAACTCCTCTGCAAACCTGGAGCTCTGCAAGATCGCAGCCATCTCGGCATCCACATCCACCACCTCTCCTTCCTGGGGGCAGATGGATGGTCAGAGGGCTAGGGTCTGAGATATGTGGCCCAGAGGACCCTAGTCACCCAGCCAGATGATGGGGGGAGTGAAATTAGGGGCACAGCCTGGCCCAAAACCTTGAGAAAAACTCACAATGACCAAGCATCTGGCTTCAAACCCTCCTGTGAAGCCACCACGGATGTTCTGCTCCTACCTTCACCCCAGTGCTATGTATGAGGTCTGACTCCCTTTCCCACCTCTGTTTGCACTTTCTTTGGTTTATACAGACCCTCTGCTACCACCCATCACTCCCTCTACCAAAGCTTACCCTCAAAATCACAGAGGATGCTGCTGAGCAGAACTGCTTCTTCAGCTATACCCCATCCCTACAGACCAGGACTGCTTGGCATCCTGGGAAGCCCCAGCATGCCTCCCCGCACCTTGAAGGTGAAGTTGGCATCAAACACCAGCTCTCGCTCGTGACCCACGATCCCACCATTGTAGATGACCTGGCCCGGCCCAGCCTGGCTGCTTCCCGGCACCTTGAACAGGCGGAAAGTCGCCGAGACGAAGCGGCATTCGCCTGCAAAGGAGAGGTTGGTGGGTTGGGTGCCAAGCACCCAGGCTGGGAACCGGCAGAGCCTAGGATCCCAGCACAGCTCTCCATGGCTGCCTGGAGCTGATGGTCCCCAGTGAGACCCTCACCAACAATGCCCTCCAACTTCTTGTCACTGATGGTGATGGGGCTGGCAGTGACCAGGCACGGGGGGCTGAATCCCACCTCCTCGGCGATGCTGTACAGGTCTCTCCAATACAAGGCTCCTGCCAGGCACTCCCCTGGCACAATACCATGGGCACAGATGATGGAGGCAAAGGTCCAGTCCCCCATCCCACACCACCTCCACCCTGGAGCCCCACACACCCCATAGCACTCGGTGCTTCCGGATGGTCTCGCTCAGGCGCTGGCTGGCATAGATGTCGCTGAAGTACATCTCTCCCCCGGGCTGCAAGGCAGCAAGGAGTGAAGGGAGACTCCAAGAAGCAACAGGACAAAAGGGGCAGGGACAACTGGTCACTCCCCAGTGCTACCTTGCTCAAGACCCTCTGCGAGAGCGGCCGTATCCCCGCGTTGCTGGATCCCACTTGCTGCATCTCAGTGGCACCCCAACAGCAGAGCTACCCCAACCCTGCTCTGTTGGCACCGACCTTGGCATTACCTTCAGCACGCGGTAGGCCTCCCGCAGCACAGCCCTCTTATCAGGAGCAAGGTTGATCACACAGTTGGAGCTGGGGAGGAGGAGATCAAGGCTTATTTGCATCCTCACACGCTCAGCACTCACAGATGCTGCACATCCACCAGCTGCCGTATGTCCCATTGCTTCATGCAGGATTTCAAGATACCAATTTGATCACAGAAAGGGGAGTTTGTATGTTCCCAGTTCTAGCCCAGACTCTGCCTTGGAATTTTCCTTTTCCCAGCAGACGACCCAGTGGGATGTGGACCTGAACACCAGCCCATGGCCCTGGGCAGCAGCAGGACCAGGAGTGCTAGAGCCCTGCATGGTACCTACATGACAATATCATAGCTCTCGTCAGCCAGCCCAGCATCACCTAGCTTCTCCATGTATCCCTGGAGGAATTCCACGTTTGGCTTTTGGTAGCCAAATTTGTCCATGTGGTAGGCAATGTGCTTCTTTGCCACCTCAACCTGGGAAAAGGAAGGGAATGATGGTGGGGAGATTTTGAGGGGGGTGAGAGGAAGCTCTGGCTCAGTGCTGTACCTGGCCTTCGGTCATGTCTATCCCGGTGACATGGCCCCGCTCCCCAACCAACTGGCTCAGCAGGTAGCAGTCTCTGCCACTGCCGCTGCCCAGGTCCAGGATACGGCACGATGCCAGGCACTCGGGGATCACCAGACCGCAGCCATAGTACCTAGGGGGATGCTGAGCTGAGCTGGGCAAAGGTGCCCCCACAGCACGGCAGGCCAGGGGGCTGGAGCCCAAGAGGAGGCAGCAGCTAAGTGGAGATGCTGGGATTTACCTGGCCACCACCTCCTCATGGACACGCTCCAAAGCATCTCTCACCACCTTGGGAAGGGGCCTGGCCAAGGTGACACATGCATTGGTTTTCAGGTCCTCTGACTTCTGCAGCTCTTTTCCATAGTAATCCTGAGATGGGAAGGACAGAGGCCACCAAACTACAGCAAGCTGTGCTCCAGGAACTCCTCATGGAGCTCCTCATGCACCAAAACACAGGGGCCATGCCTGTGTTCAGCTTGTATGCACCCCTGGTGTCCTCCAACACTGGTACTCTTGTTTGCATCCAGCTAAAAATTAGGCTAACAGCAAATATCCCTTTGCTCCCATCGCGCCCAGCTCCCCTTGGTGGCATGTACAGATGTGTTCATGCAGTTGGGAATTTAATTTCCACCTGCAGTAATTTTGCAGGCTGCAGCCACCATTTCCCCAGCCAAGAGGGGTGTGGGGAACGAGGGCTAGGAAAGGTGGGGTTACTCAGCACCCTCATCCCTCTGAAAAACGGGAGAAACAGCCGACCGCACCCAATGTTTTTATCTGTGCCCTGAAACAACCTTTGTCCTCCGAGCGCAGCAGGAGCCCCGGCAGAGCCCGGGCTCGGCACCCCTGCCCAGCTGCCCGATCGTTGCCCCAGCTCCCGCCTGCACCCCTCACCTGCACCTCCCGGTGGATCTGCTCTCCGCAGGCGGTTGACACTGCAAGGCGAATGTGGGGCTGGTGCCTGACACCATAACGCCAGGCCCTCCCGAATGCCCTGAAGCCCCCTTTTTACCCCACGTACAGGAGCACATTTTACCCCTCCCATCCCAGCAGTACCCAGGGAAACCCCCAAAACTTGCTGCGTAGCGGGATGCTCCTGGGAGCACCAGACAACCTCCCTTCCCTCAAAACCCCCAATCCCGGATATCCCGGAGAGACGAGCCCCTCAAAACTTCCCCGTAGGGCAACCCCAACATGCTTTGCGGAGAGCCCTTGGCCCCGGGGAGGTCCCAGGACCCCGCAGACGGGACCCCGGGCTGCCTTACTGCCTCCAGCTGCAGTGCCTGGGCCACGCTCCGCCTCGGCACCCGGAACGGCCCNGGCCCCGCAGCCTCCCCGCACACAGAGGATCTGGCCCCACTCCGAAGGGGTCTCGCTGCCACCACCCACGGTCCGTGACAACACCCACGGTCTCTGCCTGCACCCACATCCCCAAACACCTACCCTGCTGCCTCCTGCTCCAACAGCTCCGCATCCCCGTGGCACAGCCCTGTCCCTGTTTGCCCCAAACGCAGGGAGACTCGAGTTTAATACTGCAGGGCTGCTCTGGTCCCTGTAGAGGATGGGACCTTGGAGAGGATGAACCACCTGCACCTGCAAAGGGTGGCCGGGCAGAGACCCATCATCCCAAAGAGCCACCCTCCCTACACAGAGACAAGCAGCGATGGCATTTAGTACAGACTCTGCTGCGATTTGGTGGTAAGAGCAGCTTTTATCCCCAGTGAATCACAGCTTCTCCAGCAGCTCAGGGAAAACCCTCATTCCCAAAGTCCACCTGCAAAGCCGGGGACCAGCAACCCTCCCAAGGCAAAAATACCCACTGTAGCCCCTGGGCTAGAAGCAGCACCTTCGCGGGGATGCAGGAGCTGTAGTGCTACCAGGTGAAGCCCAAAGAGGCAGTGGCACTGGAGGGGATGCTGAAATCCAGCCCAGAAGGCGGCTGAGCAGCAGAGGAGCCCAACACCAGCAGTGCTCCAGCAGGAATGTGGTCAGCCGATGCCTGCTCTCAGCCCTGCCTTCTCCTATCAGCTGCTGAAAAGCACACTCGGGGACACAAGTGCTTCCCGTGCGCTCCAAGTGCTCCAGATAAGTGGCTGAACAAAAACAACACACAGTATTTATAGCCTGGGACTGATGTTGCTCCCTGAGGTATGAGCAGCGGCCCAGTCGTGAGCTCTCCCAACACGGTGCGGTGCAGAGCTGTGCACACTGGCTCATGAGACTCTCCCACCTGCATCCCGGCCGGGCTGCTGGATACCTTCCCAAGCAGACACAAACACACCCCACAGCCAAGGCTGCTCACCAAGAGCTGGAGCAGCTGCCCAAGAAGAGGAATGCAGTTGAAGGCCAAAGGCAATGCAGATGGGTTGGCAAGGGGATGGTGTTTCAAACTCTGGCAGAGTGGAAAATAAGATAACCTCCGAGCAGGATGCTGGCCAAACCATGTCCAGCTGGACCAGTGACAGAGGTGTGCGCCCAGACTCCGGCTTTCAGAAATTCTGGCCTGGGACGGGCACCTCGGTTTACACTGAAGTGCTTCTCTCACCCACCCAGGTACTCACAGCTCCCACTGATTAACATGCCCTAAATAATTAATCGCACCCTGTTCTAAATACAGACCAGTGCCAAACTGGAGGCATCTGTATTTAAAACCCACAGCTTGATTTTATGCATTTCTTGCCAGAGGTGCTAGTGTGGGCCGAGCACCTCACACTACAGGGGAAGTAAGCGGACACAGGAATCGCTGCAAGGAATAAAGTCTCAGGTAAGTTTGTTTCAGTCAGGTGCTGGCGCCAGGCGAGTGCTCTGGAGGCGAGACGTGGGTGGAGGCACGTGAGACGGGCCCGCGTGCCACCAGCACAGGATCTGCACATATCCCAGCGGACATCCAGCATCACCCAGACACAGGGTCTGGAGGGGAAAGGAGGCTTCGCTGCCCTCAGTGCCAGTCAAGGTGTCCTCGTGCCCCCGGCTACGCTTCATTTCAGCAAGTGGCTCAGCTGGTCCTGTAGGTTTGACGACTGCTCGATGCTGAGGACCAAAGCAAGGAGAGGTTGACAGTGAGCTCTGGTCCCCAGACTGCACTGAGCTGCCTGCGCTCGAGGGGCCAGGACAGCTCTAGAACTGACACTACGGCAAAGAGCAACTCTGGGGTTCCCCAACCCAACTCCGTGTCCCCACAACGCAAACCTCATGTTGTGTGCCCATAAGCAGACAGCTTGACTCTACATCACCCTCAGCTCCTATCACAAACAACCTCACAGGCTCTATCAGATTAATTAGCCAACGGAAGTTTTGATATAAGTCATCCCTTCACCCAAATTCCCACTGCTTCTCAATACTGAAACACTATCCCACTGGGTCACCATCTGCTTCAAAGCAGCTGCAAAAAACCTTTTCACTCTGTTTCCCCCCTCTACTCCATCACTTTTTCCTTTCCATCAACCCCCACACATGTGCTCCAGGTCCTCCTGGCATTCCTTCAGCTAAGTACTCACTTCTTCTGAATTGCTTCTTGCCTAGATGAGAAAAGGAGACAAAAAGAGCATTAGAAAAAGAAAAAAAATCTCAGCAACATGGTTCATGTTATGTTCAAGTACACGGACTTGATCAAGGGCTCAGGAGGCAAAACCCCTGGGGTATCTCTGGAGTAAGTCCCAAGAGGACGGCAGGAACTCTGGCTTCTCCCCTTCAGCCCTAGATGCATCACAACACAGTGCAGGAGGCACAAATCTCAGGTCCCACCCCAAAACAGTCGGCTGTACCAGTGGAGCTGGAGAGAGCTAGGAGATTCCAGCTCCAGGGTCTGCTCAGCATTGAGGAGCCAGGCAAGAGGGACCAGTCTGACTGGGTTTCATGTAAAGTCTTTAAGAGAACAGAAAAGGATCAAGGGATCGACTCAGCTCCCCAGAGAGAAAATGCAGTGTCCCCTACTTACTGGTACTGTAGATGTGTGGTTATTATGGCCATTTTCCTTAAACTCTGTGGAGAACAAGACAAAGAACGAATGTCTGATGGAAGCAGTTCAGCAGAATCAGAGAGCAAATTCTCCCAGTGCCTCGGGGAGTTCTTTCAGCATAATCATCACTGTACCACCACATCACCTTCAAACCCGCCCCGCTGGTATCTCAGCGGTGGCACGTTGCCCTCTTCTTTCCCAATGAGTGGCACAGGCACCAAGTGCTTTGTTTCCACCTATTGTCCCTCGAGCTTTCTGCGAGAGATGGCACAGCTTAAGGGCTGGCTTAGGCTGCTGGACACTGAAAGGCCTGCAGCGCACATGGGTTTGATGAAGTGCTAAATTATTCTGGCCACCAACCCGACTGCCTGAACTCATGTGTTTCATTTTGGGGCTCCAGTAACACATCTGCATATCTGTTCTTACGACCCTCCTCTCCTCCGGTCCGCTGGAAACACTGTTGCTGTACCAGATAAACACAGCTTACATCTTCCGAGTGTAGGATGGCATCTTCTTGCATCACCATGTTTCTAGCAGCTTGACCCAGGAGCTAAAACACAAATGCACAGACCGGAGTGAGAGGCTCTGCCCTTCCTGAGACACTTGTGATAGCTGCTCAGCAGATCTGCACGCACAGCTGACAGCCCGGGGGCGCCGGTGTGAGGTCTGTGGGGAGCACCGTGGTGCCAGGTCC
>VWZK01015822.1:0-28176 GCA_013396935.1 Baryphthengus martii
GACATTCAAAACCCACCAGGACACATTCCTTTGTGTCCTGTCCTAAGTGATCCTGCTCTGGCAGGGGGGTCGGACTCGGTGATCTTTCCAGGTCCCTTCCAGTCCCTAATGTTTTGTGATTCTGTGAATACTGGTTGCCGTGGTTTAAGGTCAGGGCAGCCCATTAGACCTATAACAGATGCTCTCTGTTAATCCCCCTCCCTCCCCAAAGGGGAAGAAGGAAGGAATAAGGGAGAGAGATCTATTGATTAGAAAGGAAACTAGAACATCTTTAATGAAAATGAATAATAATAAGAAGAACAAAATGGAATATATACAAATATATACAAAACCAGTATCGAACCCAACTCCACTGATGACAATTATGTCGCCTTCACCATGGAGCAGGCACAGGAAAGTCCCAGACTGGGCCCAGCAGCAGATGGGAATCGAGTTCAGGAGCTGGATTCCAGTACTGGATTCAGGAACACTCAGATCAGGATCGAAGGCAGAATAGAGTCCTCTTTGTATTCCAACCATTGAAGATAAGAGGAAGAATCTGAGCAACGGCCACAAGCAGGAGCCCCCAAGCTGAGCGCAACTTAGCGAGGGGCCCCAGAAGCCAAATATGGTGTCTATGGGATGGAATACCCCGCTGGTCAATTTAAGAGCACCTATCTGTCCACTCCTCTCTGCAGGTGTGGCCTTTTACTTTTTGCACCCCCGCAATGTAGTACTCAAGAGCAGTGGCGTTGGTTTGCACACCGATCGCTGGTGCAAACCCTAAACACTGAGCGTTATCACTGCTAGAAGTACTGTCTGCAAAAACATGCTGCTAATTTCAGAAAGTGCGGTTAGTTAAAGAAACTTAACTGAAAAGTAAAGATCACTGAACAGAACTGTTCTGTTCTAACTCAAACTAGGATACTGGTTTAACTGTACACTAAATAGCTTCCTTGAAAAGAGTCAGTTATCATCTCTGTTTAACAGATGGCAAAAGCAAGGCAAAGAAAGATAATTTAAGAATTATTTAATAATTTAATTAGCCTTCTATTATTCAAAAGCTTGTGACAAGGTGCTGGATGCAGGCCTCCTGACCCTTAACTTAGCATCTGAACCCTGAGTTAGTTCATCTTCTATTTGCAGTTATCTTCATTGCTTCTACTTTTCCCTGTCTCTGCTGTACATACAACTGTTTTCCTGCCATCTCAGCTGCCCCAGCACCCTTAGCACAATTCAGCTGCTTAACACAGGTCCCTCTGTGGTGCCATGTAAAATGTGCTGGTTTACCCATGACGCATGCAGGTTGCTGGCAGATCTAACACCAGGCCTGTGGGAGACCTGTGACCTTCTAAAGCAGCAGGTGCAAGCCAGTGATACATAAGAATATCTGAAATGTCACTAGACATCTACATTTGGGCAACAGAAGTATACTGCACGTATTTCAGTGTTGTTTCCCAAGGCGTTGTGTGGGAACAGTTGCAAAATACTGACTGCTGCACAAGCTCCAAAAGGTCCTGATCCTATCCTACAGTAGCGAGACACAGATGACTGCTTCTGAAATATTGTAGCTCAGGGACCACAGTACATGCTTTTATCTGATTACCTAGGATATTCTCTAGGATTATCTGCATTATCACAGAAAGAACATGCACTCATTCTAGAGAACAGTGTGTGCCATTGTAATTATACAGTTGATGATGTAGCACAGAGAACTTTTTGAATCCATCAAAGCCACTTATGTGTACCCCGTTATGGCCCAAGTAGCTTTCCACGTGTCAACATCACTCATGTAAGACAAAGAAGGCCTTTCAGAAACACAATACCAGCTGAGAATTGTCCCTTTGTTACACAGAGAAATACCACGACTAATGAGACAGTAGGACCCAGTGCAGCAAGCTGCAAGTTATTGTGGTCTTACCCAGCTCTGGAACAGAAAATAGTAAAGCTAGTTCTGTGGGTTACTGAGCCCAAGCTAATAAGTTATGCTGAGAGGTAGGGTGTATTCTAATGCAATTATACTGCTCTGAAGACCTCAGGCAACAATTCTCAGTGAGATAGATCTGCAGATCCACTCTAGCACAGGGGTCTTTGTATAATACCCTGGGCAAGGAGCAGCCTGGAAGAACTCCATGTGCAAGTTCACCTGAGAATTAGACCAATTCACAGCCACAGTGGCCAAGTTTTCTGGCATTTCTAGGGTGAAATTCTGATAATGTGATGATTTCTGCAGTTTTTGATGCGAGGGCTCCCTGACTCCTGTACCACTGACATACACATTTTGACTCCTTACAGAACTCACAAAATTGCCACTGTGCCACAATCCCCTACTTCAGGTGCACCAGAAGGCCACTGTCCTGGGGTTCATGACCTCTGGGCTTTAAAAAATGTTCTGAGGATTTATTGTTCCAGATTCTAATTGTTGTTGACTTAAAGCAACTGTTTATTTTTCTTGCAGCGCTTGGTCTTCCTAGGAAAGAAATTAGCACAAAAGGAAGGAGAGGTGAAGGTTATCACAAGAAAAGTTAAAGGGTTATCACTGGACAAGAAAAGGGGAAGATGGGAATACTTTACCGCTTCTAAAAGCTTTTTTTTTTTTTTTTTTCTGAAGAGATTGCACCACAATGATGACTATTTAGACTTTTATGAGGAAGGTTTCATATGTATTCTGTGTAGTAATCACTTGATACATGTTTCCTTTTGGGCTTACTATAATAATTGTATGCACAGGCTGAATTAGCTGTTGGTGGACTGTTATTTCACTCACACTGACTTTACATCCACATTACATCCTTCAATCTATTTCAGATCTGTGTAGTGAGATCAGAATGGAGCTGTGTTGGAGGAGGCTGCCTTTTCATTTTTAAATAAAGACTATATAGCATGAGGAACCTACATCAAAATAAAAAAAAAAACGGTCTCGCAAGTGAAAACTGTAACAGTTTAGTTTCATTAGGAGTGAAGAATCCAGAAGCTTGCGCCTGTTTTCCCAGGAGGAAGTTTTCTTGCATATACTTGGCAGTTCTTACTGTGTGGTGTTTATGAGCCCTCTTTGGTGCACCCTTTCTCAACGAAGCCTGTCGTATATGCAGGTCTGCTGTCTCAAGTCTTGCTATAGCTCTGTGAAGAGTAAAGTTCTCCTGGGGCAGAGAGCAAGCTCAATACGTGACTGCATTTGAATGCCACTGGAGGGAGTATATACTTTGAAGTGACTTGAAAATTTGTGCCCGTTCTCCCATAAAAGGTATTGAGCACGTTGTTCTCTGCCTAGGTAGCATTCCCTAATTCCATCCATCTGGAAGAAAAGGAGACCAGACAAAAAGTCAAACTGCCTGCATCTGCTTCACTGATAATACCTGATCATTAATCCACTAAGACAGCATTGGCACACAGGGGTTTTAAGAACCTTCTGCCCTGGTTAATGTTTTGTTTTGAAGTTTTAAAATGAATGCTGCATGATACTAACCTGCAACCTGAATGTCCCAAGTTTGTCTGCAGTCATCCCAATATTTGGTGTATGAACAACCTAAATTTTGAAGGGGATCTGCCAGCCCTTCTTGTTACAACAGTGCAAGTGGGACTGCAAAAAGTATATTTCACAAGTGATGGGGTTGGGTTGAACTGTCATTTAAGGTCTGAAGAAGAGCATGGAAGTCAGCAGCCAGCTCAAGGAATTAATTTATAAGAGAGTAAGGGCAGATAAGGTACACTGACCTCTCATCAGGTGAGGTGACCCATAGTAAACAGATGAGAGAGGGCAGTCACTTCTTTCTTTCAGTCCTATATACAGTACTTACTGTTTTTTTTGCCTATAGCTCTAAACTAATTCCCATCCTTGCCTCATCCACCTGGTTGCATGTACTGGTGGTCTTTTTCCTGTGGTTTCTGAGTGATATCCTCTCTTTCATCTCACAGAGATCACTCCTGTGAAAGTATTACGCCACCTAGGGATGTTTGAGCGAGGAAAGGTCCCATTAACGTTTTAAAACGGATATTGCAGACCACTGGAAGTGTTGAGAGGGAGAACCACAAACTGAATAGGTATGGTCTGTCATTTAGGTCACTCCTTTGTCTATGGAATGACACTGAACTGCACAACCTGAGACCTATCCCCACAGCCCTAATATGCTTCCTCCAGAGAAGGCTTCCTAGTCCACAACAGTATGGCAATTCGATTATTTCCTTCCATCCATTGGGCAAAAAGAGGCCAAGTGTATCGTGTCTATGACAAATGGATGCAAGAGAGACTAAGATGTGATAACTAAAGAACTGAGAGCAGCTGTACACCATTCCACACCCACCTGAGATTTCAAATCTTTGCAGTAGTTACGCAAAGCAAAGCACTCTCCCCTCAGAATGCTGTAGGACACAGGAGTATATTCACAAGACCAATCTCATGACTCTAAGTAATCACAGTCTTGCCTGTTGTGTAATTTCATCACTGAAAAGGCTGGTTGTACTAATAGGAAGTGATGGCTGATCCCTTTTAGAGAAACGTTTCTAGGAAGCAACAAGAAGTGTAAAATCACGACTTCCACATCTCTTCTCCTGGGGGCACCTGCAGATAAAGGAGAAGGAGGCAAGGAAAGTAACTTTATTTTTTTGGTAATCACTAAGTACGGTACTGCAAATACAGTTGCATTTGTCCTATAAATCACATAATCACTCAATAAAAACAAGAAAGATGTGTAGCAACAAGGGAAGATGAAAGAGTGAAAAATTCTGTAGGCTAATTATAGGAACATTGTGTTTCCTTTTTAATTTGCAGACCTTCCATAGTGTATACATGGTGATAACTTAACTTCCTTGGGACAAATTCAGAGCAGTGTAGCTAAAGGAAAGTTTTCTCCAAATTTGTCCCCACATAAAGCTGGATTAATTGCACAGTTCGCATTGATTAAAGGTGATTAGCGTGCAGATTTTACTGTGTCATTTACAGATGTTTTGCTGGAGGTCAAATCCTACTTAACTTGCCTTACTGTTTTCGCCATTGTTAGGTTTGGTGCCTTCCTAACACTAAATTATGTTAGAATGGGTTTGGTCCATAAGACAACATAAAGCCCCAGTAAGATATGATCTGTGCTATGTATTTTATCTTACTAAAGAGTAAAATAAAGCCCCTCTCCCAAAAAAATTGAGTTGCCTACAGCCACAAGAAGAATTATCATCTGACAAGAGCTTCCAGTTCCTAAAAATCATGTTTATACTATTCTTTTTTGATCTCCCATTTCAAAGCCTAGCCCAGATGTAAACAGGTAGAAAAACCATGTGGCTTCTCCTTCTCTGAACATCTACCACAATTCACTATTACTACTGGGAGAACATGTCTACACTAGCTGTACTTCACTATTTTCTGCATGCACATTGTCAACAGCATGTGACCCACATATAAACAGCCCCAGTGTGCATATGTTCTTAGACACAGAAATCATTCCTACTGATCAGCCTTATTCAAGAGTCTGTTCATGTTGGTTCTCACTGAGAGCAGTATTTTTGGATACAGTTGAGCTCTGTGGGTTTTAAGCTGAAAAGACAAGCCCACTTTTGCTCAGGAGAAATGGACTCAGTACTGAGGATGCAGCCATCATCTTTCTAAAGTTCTCTTCAGTGCAGTGACTACATTAAGCGATATCAGCCCCTGATAACAGAAACTACTGTGTTTCTCCAAGCCTGGATTAATCCTCCATGCCCTTTCAGTGTCATGCCTGCTACTTTGCTTTTCCTAACAGAACTTCTATACAGAAAAAACAGTCATAAAGGATGCTGTGCCTATTAACTATTGAAACTGAATGTGGTGTTCCACACACATACTCTCCAAATGGCATGCACACAGGTATGTCTATGCACTGAAGTAAATGCATTGCACAAGGAATTACAATGGATGTACAGTATATCATGCTGAAGTGTCAAGCTTACATTCTAAATCAGATACATCATCTATTGACTCCAGTGCTGTAAGTCACCATTTGAAACAGATTGCTTCCCTAGTGAATTAGATGGGGAGATCATCTACTAAATCATCTCCATATTGAATCCAATACAGTATACTGCAAAGCAAACATCTCTACAACACAGCTTTATTCAGAGGAGATACTACAGTATCTCCCATGGGTTATTGCTTCAAGGGCTGGGCACAGACAATACCTGGGCAGGTTGCTGGTAGCCTGCTTGTGTAAACAGTGAGAAACTAATCACGTGCTACAATAATCACTCTGACAGATAACTATCTCATAAACGTGCTTGCAGTAGTTTGAGAGATAATCACCCCCTCCAGCTGCAGGGTTGTGTGCCTGTATCTCAGGTGCTCCAGTCCATGTCTGGTGTATTAATTTAAACCACCAAGCTGTGAACTAGAGCAGCTTAGGCATCAGCATACCCCCATTTTTTCCAGTTTGCTGACTCTGCAGTGAGACTAATCCCAGTGGCAGGAATGGCATAGAGAGCCAAGGCAGTACCACGGTAAGCTGCTAGAACTTGATTTGCCAGGGAATGCCTGTCAGGGCCCTACTGGTACACAGGGCAAAAATTTTTAGTCAGGGAAAACATTTGCATAACCTACATCAAAAGAGGAATATAAAGATATGTTTTCCCCCAACCAGTGGAAATAAGGAATAGAGGCTCACCTCCCTCTTGTGTGGGCCACTTTCAGAGGCATGTGCTGCTATACTTCCATTCTCTTTTCTCTTTGTAACCCTTGTCGCACAAATGATTTTTTTTTCATTCCTCACTCATGCCCTCTATGAAAGACGGCAGTAGTTTCCATGTGCTGTAATTGGACTGACTGGCTGACTGGTTCCTGTTCTTCCCTTGTGCAGCCCTGGGAACCTGGGAGAAAAAAGGTGGAACAACCAGCCACTCAAAAAAAACCCTAGACTATTTCAAAGGTTAAGGAGTAGACCGTGCAACATCTGTCTGTTACAGACGACTGGACATTGCAATTTGGATGTCTTGTTCCCAGTACTTCCCTACTATGATTGTCACAAGGATCACAAAGGATGGGAAAAGCAAGCTATTCTCATTAAGGACTTAGAAGGGGCACTTTTGTGAGGGGAGTATTATGCTTCCTTTTTATCAAGTGTGACAATGCTTGGGAAAACAAGATACAGTGAGCCTAGTTTAAACTGTCTGACGGATGGCAAATGTATAGGTTCAGAAAACACAATGTGCACAACCATATGCACCTAGGTCAAGTAGTCTTTCTACTATTACCCTGGCTGTTGCTTGCAGCTGAATAGAAAGGCTCACATTGCCTTAGTGTCAGCAAGTCTGAATTGATAGCTTTGCTCTTATTGGGTAAAAATGACCACTGTAGAAAATGTGCACTTAGTCTTGCGCGTTAGCTTCTCTCCAGTTCAGCATACCTTTTTTATTTGCAGTTCTTTTACCCTTTCCCTGTGCATGGGCAAAGGAACTTCAACTTGATCAGCAGTACCAAAGGATTTTAATATTCCAGTAACTCCGTCTATTTATATCCTTAGTGAGGTCTTCTCCTCTTTCTTCCCTCTTCTTTTTACTAACAGCCAGCACCAAGCCTTTACCTATACTCACTCCTAATTCTGGTCTTATGTGTTTCTCAACATGGATTCCTCAGCAAAAGAGAACATCAAGAAATTACTTTAAATTAGGAGTAGATCTTAGTATAGACTCAGCTCTCACTCATTTGGGGCAATGCTGCTGCAGTGCTCTTGAATGTGTCCATCATGTGTGCTTCACTATTTCAGACATGACTATAACTGCATATTAATGATGTTCCTACAAGGGCCAGCCAGAGGTCCAGCACTCCAGATAACTTAGGGCATATAAGGAAATATGGTCTTCTCCCAAAAATATGCCGGTCAGTGGTAAAATCAGCAACTCCTCAATCTAACTCTGATGCATTCATTGTATGACTGGCATAACTTAAAGAAGAGTGGAAGGAGAAAAAAAAAGATTCACTGAAAAACTCCCTTTGTTTTTCCAACTTGTAACTAATAAGGTTCATAACAGGAAGCGTATCTTCTCCCTGTTTGGAATTACAGATAAGGAGCAGTAAGAATTCTGCAAAATATCCAGTAACAGAGTCATTTTTTAAAGGATGCAGGATATTTTCAAACATTACAATTCATAAATGATTCTGGTTTTGAGGTCTTAATTTGATTCAACGTCTATTCCAGTATCAAATCACAGGTCATCTTACATTGTCCATTTTCACCTGACTCTAGCCTTGGAATCTTTACCTACCATAGGCATACAGTTTGTGAGTGAAAAACAAACAAACAAACAAAACAACATACTTTTTCCATTTAGTGATCAGTGCTTCAACCACAAGGATGTTGGTAAGACTAGAAATCTTATGACAGATGCAAGGGAATCACTGTTTTAACAGTGATCTCAGCCCTCTCTGAGCCATGTAGTACAGCAGTTAAAGATGTTATGGAACAATCACGGTACCTTAAGCCTTGCTATGTCAACATCTTGCAGTTGCTGTAAGCTACACTGGCAATATTGTTGAACTGTGTTTTGTTTTCCTTCTCATTCCTTCTGGTTTTGCCTAGTCATCTATAGTTTTAACATATTAGAGTAGCGAAAATGCAAAACTTCTTTACGTGTTTTCACTAGCTCTGAAAAGCTGATATACGAGAACCAGTGACTAATATATTGAATTTGGCCCTTATGGTAATTGTTTAAGTGTTATAGCAGCTTTAACTTGTCATCTGCTAAACTTACTGGTGATGCAGCTGTTCAACGTGCAGTGTGGTAATATTTACATGATTTACTGGGTGACGTATTGTTTTTGATTCAATAGTAATGTATTTGATTCAATAAGTGATGCATTGAATTCAATTGGGAGTCCACCTAATTCAAAGGTGATGCACTTGATTCACTAGCTGGTATACCTGATTTAGAAGGTGATGGATCTAGCTCACTGAGAATGATTCCAATTCCCCCATGCAAGGTGTTTACTTCAGTGTGTGATGAATGAGCTTTAATAATAATACCTGTTTCTCCAATAGTGGATGTATTGGCTTCAATTTATATCCCAAGCTTCCCAAATCTGGAGTGAAGTGACACCTTGCAGCCATGGTCTAGGCAAGGATCACAAGCAATGTGAAACATTAGACACTAAAATAATGGGACCAAATTATGTACTAAAAGCTGTGCTTCCCAGATGAAATATTTTCACCAGATGTGATGTGGGGATACAAATGTCCTGTCATTGCTGTTATTGCTACCACAGTACATGACAAAAATCCCCAAATCCATTTACCTTTAGTGTCGTTGCTGGGATTACATACTCAGTACTTATTTCCCCTGAGCTATGTGAGCTTTCAAATAGCAGCATCTGAACTAACAGCTCCACTCACCTGATTTTTGTATGTACTTTTATTTTGTTAGGGATTGGCAAATATTTAGCCCTGGTGAAAATGGGGAAAAGGGTATTGATAAAGAGCAGTGTTACATGAGATAAGGAGTGAGAGGACTCTGGCCTGTACAACATACTGCAAACCACCCTTTCTGAACTGGGATCACATCCTGGTACAGACCTCTGGGAGATCTAGTTTCACAAGTGTCAGCGCATTGTGTTTCTACTGGCTATTGTCTACCCTACAACTATTTCTGAATAAGTTAGTCTCATTGCCCTGCCTACCTCTCCAGCTCCAAAGTTAGCGGCAGGATCCTTCCTTCTTTGGATGAAGGTTGAGATATTTTGGTCATGCAAGTAACATTTTCAACTACAAATACAATAGGAACCCTTGCTTGCACACCTAAAGAAAAAAAGAAGCTCTTGTCAGACTTGTGTCTCTTATGTGTGCCGTGGTCAGCTCTGGAGTTGTGAATACTGTTATCACTTGTGCTACAGTAGTGCATATGGAGCGGGGTCTCATTTCAGAAGGTCTGGGCTGAGTCATGGAAAAGACATCCTCTGAACTTGGATGAATGTTTGATTGATGTGCACCCATGCGCAATGACAAACCTGAAATAGTTTTTCAGTAGGAGCTCAGAGCCCCAGAAAGTCACTTCACTGCTGAGAGCACACATCTTCTAGTCCCCAACCCAACTTTGTGGCTGCTTCTTCCTTATAACCCTTCCCTACCCTCATCCCCAGGGAGGAGTTACTCTTCCTGGGTGGCAGAAGCAGAAGGTGCAACCTACCCAATATATTTCTATGAATTTTGTGCTTCACTTGCAAGAGTTCCCAGGGCAAATGCTTTACTTGTGCCGTTCTTACTGCTCTTTAAGGCATATCCATTTTCTTTTGTGGGTGCAAGTTTTCTTCTTGTACCTTCTTGTTTTCTTCTTGTAGCCTTTCAAAGACTACTATGCAAATAAATGACAGAGGATGTGTGAAGTGTTGCTAAACAAACCAGAAATTCCAAATGTCAAAACCAATGTGCTAAATACTAAAATAAGTATCTAATCTTAAAACAAATAAATAAATAAAATCTCTTTCACACTGTATTGCTTCAGGCTGTATCTAGAGAGGTACTGAAGTTGTTGCAGGAGTCTTAAGTAGTCAGGTTTTTTCTATCTACTGAGTTTTCAGGGTTGAGATTCATGCACCTCCATTTGGCATCTTATGTTCAGACAGAATACATTAACGCGTTAGTTTCTGATCTGGGGAAACAGGGCTGGGTTTCCATCTTTCATTCCTCTATATTTCTTTGCGTTCTTTCATTCTCTCTAGTCATGGCAATGACTGAAATCTCTCTTTTCCATTATGAGATACACAGTGACATCCATCTGCTTCTCCTTAATGCCCAATCAGTAAAATAGGTATTCTGCGCTCAGAGAATAAGTGTATTAACTGCCTCTTTATTTAATGGAGAAAATGAGAAAAAGTAATAGGTCTGGAAAAGGAAAATTTAATGACTTATGGTGTGAGGTCTTACAAAGAGTTCAAAATTTGTACATTAATTTCAAGGACTACAAGGTTGTCAGTGACAAACGCTGCTGCAATATTAGGTAAGAGTTTTAATACTCTTTCTCTCTTAAGTATTTCCACTTGACACAACATACATTGCCAGCCCTTGTTGACTGTAACAATTGGTAAGCTGGGCAGGCTCTGTTTCTTAGTGAGAAGAAAACAAGCAAAATATCTGGATCTTTTGGAGAATCTAGAAGACCAAGAAGGCAAGTACTGCTTCAGTTAGGGAATTTGCGTGTTAAATGACACAGGTATGCCTGTCAGGCAGAACAAAACCCACTGTTCACTTTTCATGTCATTAGGTTCCTGATCTCAATCTTCCAGTGTCCTTTTCTGTCTAGAGGGATAGATATATCATATTTCAGGTTTAGGTGTCACAGAAGTCTCCATTAAAATGAAAGAAAAAGAAGTAACCTTTCATGTTTTGGAATTTTCACAAAATTATTTTTTCTAGTCTTAAACAAATAATTCAGCAAGTGACTCTGAGGATAAAACAGGCTACATTGTAAGCAACATCCTGCCTTCTGCTTCTGCACAGACTTCAAGTGTTCAGTTGAGTTCCAAGGTCAGGCCTTCTGCAGTTAATGCCACTTTATTTACAGGTGAGTTTCCAAACAATCCTCTGCTTTTTGGTGGAATAACTGAAAACTGGAGAAGAAAGTGGGAAAAGGCATATTACCTCAGGACCAGAAAGTGACTAGATATACAGGTAATTATCTTGGCTGCTTTTAAAAAACTTCTCTGAGGACCTGAAAAGCTAATCTTATTAGTGGGCAGATAAGCAAACAAACTTGTCTCAGGCTTTGTATGTGCCTCCCAGACTTCCAACAGTCTTCCCACTATAGGGTCTGGAAACTATAAACAATGCATTCTCTCATCTCAGCATCGAAGTGCCATAGGCGCTGTCATTAGTTGAACACTGCCATTTTTACAATTACAAACCTTGCCATGTTGCACAGAGGAACTGCAGGTGCTGCTTCCTGGGGTACTGAGTAAAGCACACTTCTGTGATGGTCCCCAGAGACTCACGCACAGCATAGCTTATTGAAACAGATGGGGTGAGGGAGGGATGCTTCATCGACAAAGCATATTTGTCTAAATATAAGAAGAATGAAAACATAGCACTTATGACTGGTGCTTGATCTTAAATCCAGTGAGGTTTGGAGTGGGTGAGATGAATGCTCTTCTTGCCATAGTGTAATACACAAACACATAAAACACCCTTCTCCATTCTTCCTTGACTTTTGAGCACATTCACTGCTTAATAAACCCACAGAAAGCAGTCAGGCTGCCCCTATGAGCAAGCTGAGAGATAAAGCAGAGCATTTAAATCACGGCGAGCTAGTTTTAGCTGTGCCCTTTGCCACCATGTAGTGGAAGCACAGTGCAGAGCCCTCATAACAATGTGCAGATGTTGCCTTCAGATCTTACTGTTTTTGAAACAGACTACCATTACTTTGAGTGTTTCTGGGTCTTTCACTTAAGACAATCACAACATTCACAAACATTAGCAGATGAGCTCTGTGAATTGTGGAGATAATAATCTTCCCTGTGAACAGAGGTGGGAAAACTGAGGACAAATTATGTGGTGGTTATAATAGGAGCTAGAAGTAGTACCTAGAACCAAATTCTGCTCTCCCATTCTTGTTTAGGTCTTCAAACTGTATTATTCTCCCATGAAGTGAGAATAACTCCTTGAGATATTCACCGAAATGAATGAGTAGAAGCAGTTAACACTTTCATCTCTTGTTTGGTACATAATGGTTTGGGAACAAAGAACCTTTTGCCTCACAGAAACCCTTTCTTCTGAGGAACATCTTTGACACGACAAGATGCTTTATGGACAGTATTGTTTTGGAGCAGGTGTTTATCAAAGCGCCTTCTTCTCTGAGTTTGGCTAAGGCTCATTGCTCTGTTAGTACTGTCAGGACTTGGTTGTGTTAGATGCTGGACTAGAACAGGTGGGGAGATGGAGTCTAAATCAACCTGAAACAACATGTAGAGCATGATCCTAAATTAAAGAGTAAGAAAAGCATTATTTTTCCTGGATTGTCTTTTTACTTTCTCAGATCCCATGCCTGACATCATAAAACTCCATACCTGCTCTGAGATTTATCATGACTAGGGCTTCTTGGGAATTCTATGCTTTCACTATTTGAATGAGAGGATTAGAATTTCTTGGGACATAGACTCAGTCTGGTCAGAGTAGCCAGGACTTTGAACAGATGTAGGTCAGAAGAGTATGAGACATCTCTCAGGTAAGAGGAGTTTGGATGGAAGGCTTCATCCACAAGATCTGCATGATTTTACTGTGGATGTCTTTACTTGCAGCTATCCTTACTTCCCCGTGGAGTGGGACAAAGGATATCAATAATTAAGTGGAATCACTAGCCTGTTAGATTTCAGATATAACCTTATCGAATCAAACAACTGCACAGCATTAGGCCAAATTATTTTTATCTTTGGTATACAAATAGCCATTGTCCCAGTTACACAGGTTATACACCTGAACTAAACACATTTTCACTGTTTTCTTTCTGTGTGAACTATTATCTTCTTTAAACTTGCTGAGCAATTTGAATGGCAAAATAGTATATTTTCAATAGGAAAATTATCAGCAATGGTCTGGGTCTCAGGATAGCAAATGGACCATGAAACTAACTCAGCAAGCCAGCTGAGAATTTCCCTGGAGAATTTTCCCAGCTCTTGGCATAGGGGACATCTTAGGGATATGTCCAGGAGGTGGAGAGGAAAGAGGTGTGCACTGTGGCATGTTTCTTGGGGAATATTGTTTGTTAAAGCAGCCCCAAGGTTGCTCTTAATTGTGTTGTGGGCTGAACTGGCTCCTAACCAGCTGCTGGGGTGTGAGAACTACAGTCATGGCAGAGGTACCTTTCTTTCCTTCACCTCCCAGCTGCAGAAAGCACAGTTTTGCTGGGGAGCAGGTGTGAGCCTCCTGGCTTGTTCTTGCAGCTGAGTTTCTACTCTGTGACATGTCATTGGGTCCTAGCTCAGTCCTGAGACAACTATCAGCCAGGCAAGCTGGATATATTGCTTATTTCCATAACTTAAACATCTCAAAAAGCATACACATAAAAAAAAGTTCTGATATGGGTGTCACGTGCACACTTTCTGGAGCAAAATGGAAATGGACAGTAGGAGAAATAAACCAGAAAAAATATTCTGTACTATGAGGTACCTATTCTATGGAGGTACTAATTAATCATGAAGAAGAAACAAGTTATTTTGCCATACACAAAGACAAAAGTCTTACCAGATCTGGTGTTTCCTCCATTCTTCTGCCTGCTAGTGTTTTATGCCATCTTCTTTTCCTGCTTTTTGGAGATCTACTCATTACATCAATTCTGAAAAATTCATTTTTTCACAGCTTTTAAATTTTTAGTGGTTCCTGTTAAAAGAATAAATATAGACCAACACGAGGTTTTTGTACATATCTGTGAGATATTTAGAGAAGCCTCATCTCCCCACCAAGTCCACTCTCCATCCTTTTAACTATGTGGTACATGTACTTTAAAACAATTCCACCTAGCAGAAAGCCTCCCAGTGTGTTTTGCAGCATAGGCAGGTACCTACCATCGAGGACTTCAACCATGGCCTTTAGGAAGGTCACACTCAGAAAATCCAGTTGTTACCGCATGACTGTCCACACAACTCATCAACGGGAAAAGAGCAATTGACCAGTTTTCTAAACTCCTCTCTGTCCTGTATCAGCTTCCATCTCATCATGAAAAATCATCTGCATCCAGCAGTTATGCCTTAGCTCAAACAAGAGTGGGAGACAAAGAAGTGGATATTGACATAAGCAAACTTTTCGTACCAGACACCATATATAGGCAGCACTGCACACACTAGTCCAAAAATCACAACGTTGTGGGCGATTACAATAAAGAGCCATGTCAAGTCCCACACTCCAAATCACCTGATTTAACACAGATTAGTACAGAACGATAATACTTTCTGTCCTTTATTTTGGTGGTTTGTTTTTTTTTCCTACAGGATTTACTGAAAAAGAGTTCCCTATGTGGAAAATAAGAAAAATATACAGAGACTGTTTTGATCTGCTAAAATGTTCTGATTACTTCAGGCAATCCTGCTGAAGTTTGTCTTACTGCAAGTGCTCCATAAACTCCCACCTACTTCCACTTCATACCCTCCACCCAGCAGAGGTCCTGCTGTTTATGCTATACTCTAACAAAAACCTTGAGAAAGATTATGAAACAGGGAAACTCTCCAGGAACAAAATCGCTTGGTTTTTTAATTTTTTTCATCTCCCAGAGGTAAATAAAAAGTCAAGCCCATCTGACAACGGGAAATGAGATTCAAAGTAAAAATAGAACCTCACCTTTTGTCAGATATCCAAGGTTCTTTTCTGACGAGAAGTTTTTATAAAAGCTATAACCCCTTTTGGTGGGGTTACATCACCATTTGATCTAAACCCCCATAGTAAGACTACATCTGCTACTAAGCTGTGTTGTAAATGTCTTTAATTTTTATATTTCATCTGAAGGGAGTTGTTAAAGTGGGTTTACAGGGTGATGGTTCTTTGAATGAAAGACATCAGGACTGAAGCAAAGCTCTGCATGACAATTTTCACTCTAATAAGCCCTCCTAAAACATTACAAGATTTTGCTTTTCCCTGAACTTGCTTTCCCTTACTGCATGATTATTTTTATTTTTCTTCCCTCATTTTTTTAAGGACACTTTTGAGGAGAATGGTTTTATTTTCACCCAGATGACACCACCTCCCTTTTCACTCTAAGCCATATGTGCTACTCTCTCTGAGCAAAAGAAATCTCTAAAGTCTTTTTTCAATGTCAGTGCTTCTATTTAGGGTTTTTGATTTGGTTTTTTTTTTGTGTTTTTTTTTGCTTTGTTTTGTTTTGATTTAGTTTTTTTTTTTGTTGGTTTTTTTTGTTTGTTTGGTTTATTTGTTTGTTTGGGGTTGTTTTTTTTGTGGGATTGTTTGGGGTTTTTTTTGGTTGGTTGCTTGGGGTTTTTTTCTGTTCCTCTGGACTCTTAGGGGCCTCTAACTTGACTTTTTTTCTGTGAGAGTGGGAAAGTATCCTCTAGTATATTTGTTCTCAAATGTTATGGTCCCTTTGGATGCATTCTCCAGTACATGAAAAAGTTCTGTGCTGGCTGAGAATAGCTAAGTGTGGGACCTATCTTGATCACCTGGAGGGGTCATTGTAGAGCAAATATGAAGTATTATCTTTCCCATTTTGCCTTACATAACAGACATGAAAGAAAATGTGGAGACCAGGGTTTTGGCATGGCACTCAGATCTGAGAATATTTCCACATAGCCATCAAACCTAGGAGTTTTTTGTTTGAAGGTCTTGTTTTCACTCTGGAGAACAAAACAAATGATTATGGATTGTGGACCTCAGTCATCTAGCAGAAAAGTGCAAAAAAAAAGTCTTTCTCATTAAAGAAAATAAAAGGATGGAATAATATCAGTATTTACAATTCAACAAACACAACATAGAAAACCAAGATAGAACAAAGCAGTCAAAATGCAAGGAGATTCTTCAGCAGTTAGAATGAAGGAAATTATGTGTTTGCATCTCTTTGGAGAGGTCATGTTCACCAGGCAGATCTGAGTCCAGAATTTGGTGTTCTAATTCAACCTGAGGCTTCTGGATTTATGGGATATACAGAAATTACCAGCTAGACGAGATGAGAAATATTTTTCTCTCTTTTAAACAGTAACAAGGTTCCTAAAGGAATATTATTATAATTGCAAGAGTAAGGTATTGAAACCAAACACTCAAAAGTCAGTACATTTCATAAACAGATCTTTCCCACAAGATTTATACAATCATATTGTGTATTTATTTTTGATTCACAATCTCATTGTGGAACATACATTCTAATGGATTATATTTGTCATTAGTGCATGCCATAAATATAATAGTAATCATCAGATTCACTCTTGCCAAGCTGTACATAACTACAATTCGCTGCAAACATACTTGTCTCATGCTCAAGAGTTCAAGTGGTAATTCCTAAATAAAGGACAATGGAGATCAGACTTGTGCAACACTCAGAACCATCTGTGCTCCTGGGGATGTAGAGTGCAGACAAATGCCTGACTCCCTCTACCAGAGTACTTCTTTTCTGGACCGTTTTCCTATCAAGGCATATTCATGCTTTCATTAAAATCAGCAAGAAACAGCTGAAGCTCAGTGTATACACCATGTAAGGCTTACTGTCCATTTCTCAGCGAATAAAGTCTGCAGAGATATAATATTAATTTGATTTCTGGCATAGGTAAAATCTACTTAGATTTGAGCTATTCTCTTTCATTCTGTCCTCTTAATATGTTTGGGTATACACCCAACCCAGGAAACTTCAGAAAACCCACCTTTCTGTGAGGCATGCCAGGTGCTGGACTACTCCTTGCTCTGTGGGTGTTCTTCCACAAATTATTTTGTTAGTATTGAGTTGTGCCTTCAGGGCCTTATCTTGCATTCCTTGCACACCCAAGATTCACTGAAGTTACTGGAGATCCAAAAGGCAGGCCTTTAGCTTGTGCTGGGATCTACTGAGCTTTCTTCTAATTATACTTGTGGCATGGCTCTGCTGTCCTAAATCCGGAGTTCTGGGGACTTAGTACAGTCTTTCTGTGTGAGGAGCAGGCTTTCTTGCTGAGTTCAACACCTTCTTTCCCAGTTTTTTTTTTTTTCAGGGAGGGTGGGGTGGGGGGGATGGATGCATATGTGGCACTTGTGTAAGTATGATGGTGCATGTGCTGCTGTCATGGACACTGCTCCTTCCTGAATTCAACAGGCACTAGTGCTTTGTTTCTCAAATCACTTAGGTGCTGATATCCAAGACAGTGAAAAACTCTCATTCCTTCCACTTACCACCCTTTAAAAATAATCACTGTTCTAGTGTTTGTGGTATGTGTATTGTATTATAGTTTTAGTTACTATCCTTATTAAAAACAGACTTAGCAAAGTTAATTAGGGGTAATTTGCATTCAAGCTATTCATTATTTACTTATCTTTGAGCTGCAAACTGTAGGAATGCCATTTGTTCATTAAAATTCCTGATCTTTGCCCACTTTCCCTTTGAAAGTTGTTAAAGAAAGTTGTGCTTAGCTGCTGACTAACCATTCTCTGCACACTGCAGAGATGGCTGCAGGCCATTATTTCAGCGTTAGAAAGTAGTTAATACTGAATGCCATGAAGTTAAATTTATGTCCGTTTATTTATTATGTTGGAAATCAGTTGTTCATTCTGAACAAATTTCCCAGTGCTACTCTCAGCCAAACTCTGCACTCAAAAAACATGAAGTAACAATATCGAGAAGGTGAGGAGGTATGAAATGGAGTAAAAAAGAATTAAACATATCTGAAAAAGACATTGCCCTGGATTAAAGCTTATTGAATTACCATAGTCACCACCCTTGCTAGTACCTCTTAATAGCATGAGGGAAAAATATCTGGTTTTTATTGTTAACCACTAATCTCTGTACAATTACACATCTGTTAATTCCTCAGAAGCTCTTGCTGTGTACTTCTTATAGATACTGTAAGTTGAAAAGACATGCAATGGCAATTGTCTTGCTGATGTCTTGTTGATAGGAAAGAAGAAGAACTCATTTCTTAGTTACTCAGTGGGGATCATCTCTCAAGTACCTCTTTGTTAACTTGACTATGCCTGTCTAAGGTACAGAAATGAATCCTCCAGAGCAAGAAACACATAGACAAGATGAGAAATCACTAACTGGAAAAGTAACCTCAGCAGAGGGCTGCAAGGCTGGCCAGATCCTGGTGTGCTGTGTGGACTGGAGCGTTATTATCTAGAACAAGTTTGGACAGTTCGTACCTACTCAAAGATTACTATTTGACAATGCCTCTGTTTGATTTTCCTCTTCCAATGCAACCTAAAACCGATGTTGACATCTAACACTCCCTCCCCTTCCTCTACATCTCTCGAACTAATTACCAAATAAGGAAAGAAAATTAAAGAATAAAAAATGTAAGCAATGATAGAGTGAGATCAATAAACTGTGGATTGCTAACACTGAGTGAGCCTGAGTAATCTTCTGCATATTGCACGTTGAGTTAACTTGCAAGAGAAATATGTTGCCTCTTATTGTCCTGTGTCTCATTGTGGAAAAGGAAGCAAGGACTGCAAATTAAAATACCCTTGATTTAGGTTCTTAATGGAGTGCCAAGGAGTTCTTCCTCTATTGTCACTTGCTAGAAATTGAAATGTCTACACCATTACAACATAATAAGAATAATTTATTATTGTTTCCAGCCTGTGACTTCCTTTTGTCCTGTTGCCCCGATGATTCGCCCCCAAAGTCTACTAAAGATGCTCTTGTGAGTAACATTGGCAAAAGGTGCTATTCTACATCAGCACAGTACTCTGCTGTTTCAGACTCACTGCTACAGGTAGAATGTGAAAGGTACATGAATAGTAACTCATGTGATGATGTACAACATGCTGGCATAAGAGTATCGAAGATTTCCTGGGCCAAAATATAATACACAGGATTATTCAATAGGTGCATATGGGCTAAGAGGAGTTCAGCCAGAAGTGGGTAACTAATGATAGAGAATTATGTTTACAGACACTTTTGCATCATATGAGCTTTGCACAAATATTGAGAAGCCTTTGAGTCACCAGTCCAGGGAATATACTACTCTTAAGGACAATTTGTTTTTTTCCACTGTCAAACTTTTCACTTGGGCTAATGCTGATGAGCAGCAATTTCCTCAAATCATGGAACAAGAAAGGAAGGGTGGAAGTTTCTTCAGTCCCAGGGAAACCTAAAAGAAAAGTTAGAGCAAGAATGAAAAAAAATTCTTGACAGATTATTAAATTTATGTGCAGGCAGTCAGCTTATGTGGAGTATGACTGCCACATTGACAAGGCAGCAAAATTTGGGATGCACTAGGCTCACAGCTGAAAGGAAAAAAAAAGGAAGTTTAAGCAACAAAGAAAACTCACAGGAACAGAATCTTTAGTATTTATATACAGTTCTCAATCAAATACCAGCCAGCTTCTACAGAGCTAGAAATGCTGTCTTTTTCTTCTGAAGTCTGGGTATGACAGAGCAGAAAGTGAGAAATACCACATACTTCAGCATAATTACTCAGATGGCTACTCATGTTTATACCTCCATTGCTAGGATCTGCCAAGCGAAATCAGTAAGCTGGGTTTTCCCATCTACAAGTAATGGAATTGTACATTACATGCTGCATATGCGCTGCTAATAGTCAGTTGTGAAATAGGCTGTATTTTTTTCCTACTCTCTGAAAGGAGATGAGAAACTTATGCTTAAAGAAAGGGCAACCATAAAGGGCAGCTGGAGAAATTAAAGAATCTGTGTGCTGGTTTTACTTATGTTTACATAAGAATAAGCTACTTTTTAATCTCTTGAGCTTCTACAGGAAATACTCTGGAGGGTCAAAAAAAGAGTATTTTAATTACCTCAGAGATTCACAAGAAATTAGGATTCAGTGGTGCCTAGTATCAGTTAAATTAGTAGAGAATATGCTTCAGTCAGAATGTTTGACAGTTATACAGTGAAATTCTGATGCCAGTGCATTTCCATTGGATTCGGTAGGGTCAAGATTTAACTTATGTTAGCCGTAAACCCAAGATGATTACTGAATGAGCTGATTCAGGCTACTGTTAATCTCCCAGAAGAGGACAGCACACTGCTTCCAAAACTATCTTTCTGGATGATACAGACTTCATTTTTCTGACATCAATTCCATCTGCCAATATGTGTGTGGCTACAGCACTAAAATAGTCCAATGGAAACAATATAAAGTGTTAAATACAGTAGCATTTGAGTGAGGGATTTCTTTTTCTTTTTGAGTTGTTGGTTTTTTTTTTAAAAAAAGGATTTTAAAACACTTTTTACTGTCTTGAGAACTGTAATGTTCAAAGTGAAGGCCATGGCAATACACACACATACAGACACACACAAAACTATATAAGAGCATGAGAGAGAGCTAAGTTCTGATCTCTAGGCACAGAACGAACCCAGTGCTATGAAACAAGTTTTCCCTGGATTTACACCAACAAAATGTGACCCACAGTACAATCAGTTGTTTTATCATAAGCTTAAAGCCAAATCACTTTGCTTTGACGCCTCGTTCTGGCTGCAATTGCACATGCGTGCACCCATACACATGCATTCACATTCTGTTCAATAGCCTTTCAATCATGTCACAGAGCTGTATGATCTTTCCTCGATAAGCTGTGTTAAATTAAAATTAAACATCACCAAGCTTTGTGCTCAGCCACCCTCTGTGAATGCTCTGTTGCGGGTGTGCAGGGGGTTAATATCACAAATGTTCCACAGGAGGTTAGTAGGATTCAGTTTCAGCTAACATTTATTTTGTCAGCTCCTGTTCACTTTCATCTCTGCTTATGAACACCATTATCTTGTTTGTAATAATATATATAGATCACGGCAGCTGTGCTCTGCAAAATTCATCCATTTTTTGAACATTGCAAAAAAAGACTCTGGAAGTCTTTTATCACATTACTGAGCCCTGTGAATTCATCCACCTTCCCAGCTTGGTCTCTCATACAAATTGTAAGCAGGCATGGGTTCGCAAACTTTTCACTGAGAATGGTCTCAAACCCAATGTAGTTTTTTCCTTTATTCAGGACTAATTGTGAACTGTTACCTTTTAAAAAGGACTAAGTTACTCCAGCTCCTCTGTTTTTTGCCTGTTCCTGTTGTAATTTCCTGTTACAAGCATTACGTTTGGCTCATGTATGACGTGCAATAGGTTAGAATATTGTGTCTGAACTCTTCTGTCACTTGCTCACTAGATTGCCAGTAATACTATCTAACTCTTACACAGCACTTTTCCTATCTCACAAACATACAACTGCTTGTCCTGGAATCAGTGGTGCTCGTTATTGATGGGCACTGGAAAGGCTATTAGTGTATTTGACATTTTCTTTCATGATCTTATAGGAGTGTGCTAAGTGGCATGCTTTTCCATAGACATGATGTAACATTAGGAATATTTGTACTTTAAATCCAATCAGCCTAAAGAAGGAAATGGATGTTTTCAAACAACTTGTATAGTAGAGATGCCTTGAAAAGCAGCTGTAAAGAGATAGGACTAGACTTGAATTTACACTAAAATTTCCAGCAGAAAATCCTCTTGTCATGAGTTTTCTACAGTCTGATCCTATGACATTATTCTAAAAGGCACGCAAAGCAAACTCCTGGCTGTAAGTTTCTAATGTTTACCTATCTTGCTATTACTAAAGTACTGATTACAATGGAGCTATTATTCCAGAAATTGAATGGTGTGATACAATAATTGACTTCCTTACTAGTTTCCCAGTCTTCTTCCTCTTCAAGAATCAGAAGTCATTGAATGACTAGGTCATAGCTCTATTCTGCTTTTCTCATTTTGAGACAGAAAAAAGGCAGACTAACTTTCAAAGCCTCTACTCTAGGCTTTCAAGAAGGCAGAGTGTAAAAGAAAGAATAGAAAAGGAAACAAAAAGGAAATGAAACGGAGATTTAAGTAGTTTAGACCTTGTGCTCTGCAGTCCACAAGATCAAACTTAGCGGCAGCTGATATCAATGCTCTTGCATTGTTCAAACAATCCCAGCATTTAGTGAGCTGGGACGCTCCCTTCTACTGCACTTCCGTAGAGGCGGCCTCTCTGGTTGTGTCTGAAGTGTGCCTTCCGGAAGCAGCTTTGCATTACTTTGGCAAAGCCAGACAGCACCTGTCCTCGAGGCTTAACGAAATATAGTAAAGGGAAGCAAAGAGTAATTTCTCTAAGGCTTCTGCTGTTATCGCTCTCTCTTTATATTTCATTTAGAGCAAAACGTGAACAAAGAAAGAGTGTTAGACATGCACACTGTAATGAAAATCCATGACTTGACTGCGCATTCATAATTATTTTATAAATAAATGGCTTCTGGAGAGCCACATCTGTCTCTTCCCATAGAGTGTATGTCTTTCATTAATGTATTACAGGCTGAATGAAGCCAGCCTGAGTGCTTTGCTTGCATCTTCCTCTTACTCTCCATCATTGTCCATGGATAGGTTTTTGTGGTTCGGAGAGAGCTGCAAGCCCCACACGTCTCTGCAGGACCGATGGCTCGTCAATAACATTAGCCAGCATTATGGGCTGCATCGGTGTAGAACAGAATCAATATGGCCAAGTAAAAAGTCTAATCAGTTGACATGACCATCTTCAGCAGGGCTTACGTTACAAGAAATGAGTTTTTTTAAGGAATCAGCATCACCGCTGCTTATTCACCCTACACCAAGAAGCCTTAAGGAAGATTTATTGCTTCTTGTTTTGTTAGCAGTGCAGGCTAAGCTGGTAAAAGTGAAATAATGATTCAGATTAAAAGAATAATAAAGGCCTGAGTCTGCAAACACTGCCCATATTTTCCTAAGAAGCTGAAAAGAGCTGCTATAGGGCACTTTGCAGTGTGGAAAGGAAGCTGTCTGCACCAGGAAAGAATAGTTGAGGGTCCTGAGCACAGGGGTTCATACCACTTGTCTGACTAGGTTACATTCCATTTTCTCACCCTCCCTGTTTTTTTAATGAAGGGACAGATTCAGTTCTCACTTCTACTTGTGTAAATTGAAGTCACTTGGTTGAAAATAGGATTGTTCCAGATTTCTATCAGCATCAGTGAAAGCAGACTTTGGCAGTCATGCCTATGGCAACGTACACATCTTAAAACAAGTTTCTCACTGATGCATAGCTTTATCTATGTGGTAATTACGGAACTGTTTTACAATCACCTCCCATTCTCTTTCTCCTCATCCCTCTGCATGCAGATTCACCCACAACAGAAGAGCAACAGGGATGCACCTATCAGATATTTCACTTTTATGAACTCTGCTGATCATCTGTTCTCATTTGTTCAGTCATCTGAGGGAAACCCTGTTCAATCATGTGAGGGTAAAGCATTAGTGAAATCGTTAGTGCAGCATGGGCAGGCTAATAGGCCCATACCTCAGCTATTTTTTTTCAGGCAATGTATCACCTACATCAGAGGTACTTCTACAGTGTTATTTCCTAAACAGGTGAAAGAAAATAATTGCATCTTGGAAGCAAGCAGCTTGTTTGTGAATGGGAAAATGAACACATTAACTACTCCCATTCCACTTCGTTAGAATGGAATAGCAGGGAAATGTTCATTAAAAAAAAAAGTAAAAAAAAACCTTGAAACAGGTTAAGTGCTTATTCAAATTAACAACAGAATCAGAGGAAATTAAAGGGCCTGATCCCACAAAGACCTTTATAGACTAGACACGAGGAGACAAAAGTAAAGTTTGATCCAGGCTTTTCTACCATTGCCAGGAAAGACTAAATGCTCACCGAAGTGTGACAAACCTTGTGATCTCCACCTGGGCAGTGGTAGATACTCACTCTCAGCACAGGATCATGAGGTCACTCAATACAGTCATGGGTAGTGGGCAATCATCCTGCCAAATTTCATCTTATTTTCTCCCTCTTAGGTACATAGAGAGACACATTCTCTCTTACAGATTTCATCATGAGAGAGGAGTTCTTCTGGGTTTTTAATATTAAAATAGTAACTGTGGACTTCAGTCAAAATAGAGATCTACAGCAGCGTGCACAGACAAGACAAGTTCCTCATCCCCAGGCATCAATGCCAAGTGCACATCAACATTGAACTTAATCCTCAGTGGCAGAGTTCACCTCGAAGTTTCCAGTAACACTGGCTGTCAAAAATGAGGCCCAACAGAAAGACCTACATGGGAAAAAGAGTTCAGCATCTGTCTGTTTTGTAGCTGTCTTTTGTTATTGCTGCATGTAGAAAAGAAAGGTGTTTTAACCAATCGAGATTCTGAACACAAAGTTGTTTGTTTTTCTAATGTGAATCTTGCTGCAGAATATTAATATAACATTAAGTAGCTTAATAAAGTGGAAAAAAAAAAAAGAGAGTCAATTTCTATTAATATTCTGTCATTTAGAGTGATTCAAGGGAATATTGTACTCTCAGAGCCTCAGGATCTTGTTGTATAACATTTCTGTTAACAGAAACTTTGCCCCTTTGAATTCATGATGACTGAAAAGTTTTAGCAGACACACAGGCTCTGTATAAACAAGCAGCATACAGCAAACATATTCTTTTAAAAGGATTATCACTTTGACAGCTATTCTGTTGGGGTGTCTTTTTCCTGTCCCCTGGAATTCCCATCTTGCCCTCTTAACTACATAGAAGGTAAATCTGTATAATACTTCACAGATGCCTTTACTGGGATCTGACACTGAACCTACTGGATGTGCTTTCCTGGTACAAAGCACTGTGTCAAGTTTCCTGCTCTGGATGCAGTGAATGCAGCTGATGAGCTGCCTTATTAAAAGTTATGAGGAAAGGATGTTCACTCCATTACTTTCTGAACTACTGGATACGCGTGGCAAAGCTGCCAAGGTGGTCAGTCTCTCAGAGCTCCCTTCCTCCCGCACAGGCTGCATGATAACATTTAATAACACGTTGCTCCTATGGTGGTCACCATCAAATTTATCTTTTATTTTACTTCATTTTTACATTGCATCTTTTGCTAAATCAGCATCACCATGACATTTTCTCATCACTGCAGACCAAACCTAGGTCTTGCTGTCCTACTGGCACCAAGTACACCAGCAAAGCTCCTAGGAGTTTTAGGCTGGAGCTCTGCCACCCCTCTGCCTGTCATGATGGGAACGGAACCAGGAGTAAGACCCCCCTGCAATCTTCCTGGATCAAGGAGAAAGGGCAAGACAGCATCATGTTTGTTTGAAAGCCCAGCAACCTCTGAGAGCCAGAGGGAGGCTGAAGTTCAGGAGGGGGTGAACATATTGAATCATAGAATCATAGAATCGTTTGGGTTGGAAGGCACCTTTAAAGGTCATCTAATTACCTCTTCAACTAGATCAGGCTGTCCAGAGCCCTGTCCAATCTGACTTTTAATGTTTTGAGTGATGGGGTCTTCTACCACCTCTCTGGGCAACCTGATCCAACATTTCACCACCCTCACTAAAAAAACTATCTACCTTATGTACAGTCTAAATTTACTCTCTTGTAGTTTCAAACTATTACTCCTTGTGCTGTTGCAACAGGCCCTGCTAATACAATTATCTGTCTCTTTCTGATAGACCCCCTCTTTAGTATTGAAAGGCCACAATAAGATCTCCCTGGGGTCTTCTCTGCTGTAGGCAGAACAACTCCAACTCTCTCAGATTGTTCTCATAGCAGAAATGTTTCAGCCCTCTGATCATTTCTGTGGTTCTACTTTGGACCATCTCCAACAGGTTCATGTCCTTCTTGTGCTCAGAACTCCAGAGCTGGACGCAGTACTCCAGGTGGGGTCTCATGAGAGTGCAATAGAGAAGCAGAATCATCTTCCTGGACCTGCTGACCACACTCCTTTTGATGCAGCCCAGGATACGATTGGCTTTCTGGGCTGCAAGTGCACATTGTTGGCTCATGTCCAGCTTTTCAACCACCAGTACCCCCAAGTCCTTCTCAACAGGGCTGCTCTCAATCACATCATCCCCCAGACTGCATTGATACCAAGAACTTCCCTGAGCCAGGTGCAAGACCTTGCACTTGTCCTTGTTGATCCTCGTGAGGTTCACATAGGCCCATGACTCAAGCTTGTAGAGGTCCCTCTGGATGACACAAATGGGTTGGCATGGCGCAGATGGTGAAGGAGACCAGAGACAGGTGTACTGCAAAGTGAGCTGAAGTGCTGGACTCCTGCGTGTGTCCATACTGCACACCCTCTACTCAGGTTACTGATGAGGATGAGCTTGGGGAAAGGGGAATCATGGAAGAGCTGCAACCATAAGAAACTGAGAGGGAGATATCTGGGCCAGAGGTAGGGCTAAGGGAGATAAGCTGTGGCAGCAGAGCTGGATTGAGAAAAGAAATCATCTTTTTAAAGAAGAAGATATAATGATTGTTGCAGTCATGATTCAGGAGGGCAAGCTTCAGCAGTGCCATATATGAAACACGTACCCATTACCTTCCCATCAGTAAAAGAATAAGCTACTTTCTCAAGTAGTTCAGGTAACAGCTGCAAATAAATTTATTTTTCTTCACTACCTCACTGAAGCAAAAGACATTTTGCAAGCAGCCTGCTTGGAAAACTGCTGGCACTTGGACTGGAAGAACACAATTAAAAGACCCAGTAAAAATTGACAGATCTTAGCATGGGAGCTGAAAATACATTGCAATCCCAATCGAACTATAAATAAAAAACCTGAATTAAATAAATCTTGCACAATTATGGATTAAAATATGTTTGGCTTTAACGACTTAGCATAGAGGCCTTGAGTTGAAATGGTTGCTGAGACCACAAGGTTTGCACAGAGATGTCATAATAAACAAGTTGCCTGCTGCTGCAATGCCATATAGAAATGATGTGGGAGGGGGACCAGCATTTTGCTGTTTTTCTGGTTACTAGTTAGCCCTCTCTTATGAGCATTACCCTCTGTGCAAAATTCTGGCCATATAGCTTCAGTAACAGCAAACAGTGTCAATAATGGATTCAATAATGAATGGAAAAGAAACTCAACCCAATGACAACAAAACCTTAGGGGGACCATTAGCTGGAATAGTTGTCACCTAACTGCTGGTGTTTCCTGATGGCAGCCTATGATCAACAGGCTGCAGCAAGATGTTTGTCTTGGAGAGCTGTGAGACAGCAAACCCTGAAAGGCTCAGGCTTAGTGGACAGCTCCTCCACTACAGCTCAGCAGAGAAGGATTTGGTGGCATAGGTCTGTCCAGGCAGCTGTGGGGTTTGGAGGGAGGTGGTGATAGGAGATGTGAGCACCCCTCTTTGCTCTGCCCCCTGCTTGCCCCAGCCTGTGCCAGTGGCTCTGGAGGGTGAATGTGCAGGGTAAGCAGAGATAACTTTCTTTTTCCATAGTTATTGGTTTAGCTACTGGGCCAGAACATTCTCAGCAACTATCACTCCCTTCTTGAGAAAGATGATAAATGTATGCATATCCAGACCACCTGAATGACATTGATGCTGCTGGTCCCAGATGTCTACTGTGAGAAAGTGATGGTGCCCAGAGCTCCTAGGGCTTTCCAGATCTGTTGCTGGCAGTCTAATCCCTCACTACAGCCAAGTAATCAGCCAGTATAGGCTGGGGATAGACCTGTTGGAGAGCAGTGTAGGGGAAAGGGATCTGGGAGTCCTGGTGGACAACAGGATGACCATGAGCCAGCACTGTGCCCTTGTGGCCAGGAAGGCCAGTGGCATCCTGGGGTGCATTAG
>VWZK01015831.1:0-14721 GCA_013396935.1 Baryphthengus martii
GAGTCTGGCCCCATCCTCTTGACCCCTGACCTTTAGACATTTATAAATGTAAATCTATCTGGCAAGGCTGAATTTACTGTGATTTAATTGCCAGTGGGCTTAGAGGAGCAGAAGCGTCTGTCTGAAGAGCTACAGTGCAGAAGAGATTTCACTTCAGCTCCTGCTACACAAAAATACCATCTTCATGTTTCCATACCATTAATACAACTCTCATGCAATTTTCTGTTCTCAGAAAGATCTATTAAGTAGCTTATTCAGAGTAACTATAGATACTCCCGAGTCAAACATCCCAAACAGCCTCCTCTCTACAGCCAGGAGAGTTGTTACGGTTGTGTTTATGGTGACACTGCAGAAAAAAATGCAGGGGAATAATGAACAAAACACTTCTGTCCTCCTTGAGAGACATTCCTTTCTATTTACTGACTCATCCTGCCAGCTTCCTTCACCTTATCACTTACACCAGTCTTATCATTCATTCCTAATGGGAAAAATGACCACAACTTTCCCACTAATACTTATTTTTCCACAGCTACTGTGCAGAACCAGTTCACTTACTTACACCAGAAAAGTCCTCAACTAGTTAATACCAGGATAAGGTCTAAGAGGGACTCTTAAGGCTTGGAAGGTTTTTTTATATGAAAATGAAAGGGTGCTAGTAAATTCTTGCTGGTACACGCTCAAATACACAGGCTCTATAGGGTTGTGTTTGTATGCATCTATTTATGTATATAAACATGTATTTATATGTGAACCTGCTTGAGAGGGTCCAGAGGAGACCACAACAATTATCCAAGGGCTGGAACTCCTTTACTGTGAGGCCAGGCTGAAAGAGTTGGGCTTGTGCAGCCTGGAGAAGAGAAGGCTCCACAGAGACCTTCTGGGGGCCTTGCAGGGCTTCAAGGGGCCTGTCAGAAAGATGGGGAGGGGGCCCTTCATCAGGGAGTGTAGTGACAGGACAAGGGGTGATGGTTTGAAACTAAAAAAGGGAGATTTAGACTGGAGAGAAGGAAGGAATTTTTTATGCTGAGGGTGGTGAGAGCCTGGCCCTGGTTGCCCCGAGAAGGTGGTCGCTGCCCCATCCCAGCACCATCCCAGGGGAGGTTGGATGGGGCTCTGAGCAACCTGCTCTAGTTGCAGATGTCCCTGCTCCCTGCAGGGGGGTTGGACCAGATGACCTTGAATGGCTTCTTCTAACCCAAACCGGTCTATGATTTGATGATATTCTTACCACTGTAAGTCTTTTCCCTTTTCCACCTATTCTATATTGCACTCCATCTGTGCATGTTGCAACACTTCTCTCTTTTATAATCAGAAACAGTGGGCCCGATGTTACTGGAGATCCAGAGAGGCTCCTAGATTCTATGTCATCCCAGACATTTTGGTTTAAAACTGTCTGTAGTAATGGTTTGCCTTAAGATAACATGGGGAAATGGAACATGTCCAAGCAATGTGGCTCTTCCTTAATTTCATCCAGTAAGAGTAATGAAAGTTTCTTTCACCATTAGATAAGACATCACGACCATGACAAAGTATTCCAGCAATACTGGTATCAATAATATCTTATTTAAAGGTCAAAAGTTAAAAAGTATGTATGTGTTTGTTACAGGGATTTCAAGAGAAAATATTTTTGAGACAGAATAAACACCCTTAAAAGCCAAGCCAACACTGCACTGGAGTTTTAACAACTGAAAATACTGACAGTTGGTCAAAAATCCCCAGTTTCCTAGGTTTCCATAAAGAAATCACTCACCTATACTGCTGACTTACTATATATGAAGTAATTCGGTCCTTTGCTTTAATGAACAATTTAGAGTAGAAGTTTCTAACTATTTTTATACGCCCTTCCTTGGCTTTTATACAGCTTTAAAACCATGATATAAACCAGAACACAACCCAGCCTGCAACATACCCTTCTGTAAATCCTGTAAGAGATGGGACCACGAACATGGAACTAGTTTACAAGCTCTGAAGTTGGGATGTCTGTGCCATACTTTTGTAGTGGTAGAACAAAAAACCCATCATTCTTAAACTAAAATTGAAAGGAGTGGCTGGTTTGGCATTGGTGTTCCAGACACTATGCTACATGTGCTGCTGATAAGCAGGAAAGAAAATAAAATCTAGGCTCTTAACCATAAATTGTCATTCCAGCTGGCTTTTGATTCTTGGCAGTCTTTCCATGCATAGGAATCCATCACTGCATGGACTTTGGAGATGGTTTGACATTAGAAACTGCACAGGGTCTAGAAAACAAGTCTGATGAGGGAAGAGGGGTTGTTCAGCCTGGAGAAAAGGAGGCTCAGGGGAGACCTTCTTGCTTTCAACTCCTCTCTGACAGGAGGTTGGAGCTGGGGGGCAGGGTATCAGGCTCTTCTCCCAAGGAACAAGCAACAGGATAAGAGGAACCAGCCTCAGGTTGCCCCAGGGGAGGTTCAGGTTGGAGTTGAGGAACCATTTCTTCCCCTGCAGGGTTGTCCAGGGCTGGCCCAGGCTGCCCAGGGCAGGGCTGGAGTCCCTATCCCTGGAGGATTTTCAAAGCCATGGAGATGTGGTGCTGAGGGACAGGGGTTAGTGGTGACTTGGAAGTGATCGGTTGATGGTTGGACTTGATGATCTTAAGGGTCTGCCAACCAAAAGAATTTTACGATTCTACAGTTCTATGATTTTACAACAGAAGATTAAGAGAAAGACTCATGTTGGACCAAAGCTCAATTTTACTTAAAAGTCACCACATTTGTCCACATTGGTTAGAGCAGCAGCACCTCTCTACTTCCTACAGAGCAGATACTGCTCAATAGTCCTTTTTGCCTCAATTTTGCAATGAGTGACAAGACAGTGGACGCTCCAAAATATCACCCCCACGCTGCTATCACCTTCTTAGCACACCACAGACATACCAGCCTACTTCTGAGGTTTTCAGTGCCCTCAGAACCCCCTATACAACACATCATTTGGGCCACGATCTGCTGCTCTTCAGTGCCTTTCCAGAGTAGATGTGTCACCAGTCTCTGTTCCTTCAGATGTTACTATTTTGCCAAAGTCCCAGTGACTCTCACAGTGGGGCTGGGAAGTCTTAGAGGTCCTGTAGCCATCCTGTTCACGTACAGGTGGCGATGCAAGAATGTGTGTGACATTTTGGGCTGCAGTTTGTCAAAGAAATGGACTCACGGTGATACATTTTTTTCACAGGGACCCTGTTGTTACCATTCTGCAATGGGCTGGTGTGGAAAGGATTAGTTTTATTCAGATGAATCATAGAATCATCAGGGTTGGAAGGGACCTTGAAGATCATCCAGTTCCAACCTCCCTGCCATGGGCAGGGACACCCCCCACTAGACCAAGCTGCCCAGAGCCCCATCCAACCCGACCTTAAAAACAGTTTGCACATTTATTTGAGATTTTACAGCATTACTTACTTTACTGTTGCTCACACCCTTGAAAAGAGGGAGGAAATCACCTGTATTTCAAGTCTGACTGAAGTGATGTTCAGCAGAGTCTTCTTCAAACCCTAAGGGGCTGGCGGGAAAGTAGTTTTTTCTCTCCAAGGTGGTTCTCTTCACAATCGTCCATACCACTAAGGGACCCCAGGAGCTTAACGAGGAGCAGAACACGGTTCCTGTTCTAAGTAGCCCTTCTAAGTGCCACACAGAGGGATAAGCCAAGTTTTAGCTCTAACGTGTGTTCGGTGTGTTGCATTAGCTTAATGACTGAGCTCAGGAGGTGATTTCATCGCGATTCGTGGCAGTTCTCAAAATGCTGCCTCCTCCGAAAACCAGTTAATGGGAGTAAAAAGACTTTTTCTGCTGCCAGAGTTGAAAACAGCAGAAATATTTGAGATTCCCAGTCGAGAATTCAGTTTTCTCCTGTCCTAGGAAGACTATTTTTAAATGAAGACTATAGAATTTGTTGCAAAGAGTTTAAGAAGTTTTTTGTCTTCAAGGCGTTAAGTACATTGAGCTTAGCACAAGTGTGATTCTATTTTCAAAACAAATCTGGCCCAAATAAAAATCTTTAAATCAACACATTTTTACAGGAGCTGAAACGTCTTCTAGGACATGGATGCGACATCTTTTTAAGCATATTATACATGCTCAGCTATACAGTTAGAGATGGTATATAATGTGACGTTTGCTGCAGGCTCCAGAAACTGCCAAATGTTTTCCATAACCCCTCTTTTTTTTATTATTCAGATCTTCCAGATACATCTGCACTGCACTAAATCCCGCGCTGCTATTTGGCACGAACTGGATCTTCGGCCTGTTCTGCGGAGCTAAACTGTGCCGAGCCCACAGGATCGATTGCTACTTATTGTACTCCGCATACTAATAAATCCCACGTAGATAGAGCCCTGGAGAAATTCCTTCTGCATTTTAATAGTCCTGCCCTGATGGAACAAGGCACTAACGAGTACCTTTCAGAATTTAGTGAGAGGAAGACTTTGATCCAGCTGAGCCTTTAGTAGACACAGAGTAAGCACAAGCCACTGGCTGCCACGTCTTCAGCTTAGCTCACGGAGCTCGGAGTGTCTCCACCTGCACCAGAGGCTACGGCCAAGAGAAAGAAACAGGCTAAAATTCCCCGGTCCTATATGAAGGACAGGGTTATATTGTGCTGTTCACGCCACATTTTCATCTAGTTTTTTATTCTATACTTCAGCACACACAGACATTTTTTTTTTCTCCAGATAATTACTCTCCTAACTGAGTGAGCTTTCAGAGACAGTTTAAAAGAACAGTTATTGCACATTAAATTCTAAAATTATACGTGTGTGCTTATGGGAAGACTGACTCATGAATCTGGAAGTAAAGAGCCCTTACTATTAGTTCACCCTGTCCTATTAAGCCTAAGACTAGAAGTTGTTATCTCCATTTAATTTCACCCTGAACAAGAATGTTCCCCCATCTAGTTGTCTGGAGACGTATCCGTTTTGGAGACACTATTGACATATCTGAATTTTGTCAGAAGGCTGAAGGAGAAAAGCTGGTAAGTTAGAGAGTGGAAAAAAAACGTAGAACAATCCTTTTAAAGTCTGTCCCTACAAATTAACTTTAGTTTTGAAGCAGCTCACAGTGACTCGAAGAGTCAGTTACTTTTCTTCACTAACTGCCAAGCAATGATATATTTGGGTCGCTCAAATGTTCACTGTCAGTGTCTAATCAGTACCATCTTGAGCTCATTTGACTGAGGAAATGAGGCCTATTCTGGAGCATTTGGATGTCTGTCTGTTTGTCCATCCCTGTAATACTTCCATCAAATCTAACACTTAGAAGAGAGTTTAATAGATAAAAGGAGACAATTCAATTGCTTGGACAAGCGACTGTCATAGAATCATAGACTGGTTTAGGTGGGAAGGGACCTTTCAAGGCCATCTAGTCCAACCTTCCTGGAGGGAGCAGGGACATCTGCAATTAGAGCAGGTTGCTCAGAGCCCCATCCAACCTCCCCTGAAATGGGGCCAGGGATGGGGCAGCGACCACCTCTCAGGGCAACCTGGGACAGGCTCTCATCTCCCTTCTCTCCTGCCTAAATCTCCTTTCTTTTAATGTAAAACCATCAACCCTTGTCTTATGCCAATAGGCCATGCTCAAAAGTCTGTCCCCATCTTTCTGACAGGCCTCTTTAAGCACTGAAAGACCACCAGAAGATTTCACCAGAGTCTTTTCTCCCGGCTGCACAAGCCCAACTCTCCCAGCCTGGCCTCCCAGCAGAGGGTTCCAGCCCTCCCAGCACTGCTGGGGCTCCTCTGGACCAGTAATGGTGCTGCTTTCCAGCAGGATCATCCCTAATCTGTCCTGGTGCCTGGGGTTATTCCTCCCCAGATGCAGAACTCTACACTTGGCCTTACTGAACTCCATGAGGTTCCCCTTTGCCCAGCTCTCCAGCCTGTCCAGATCCCAGTGCACAGCAGCACAGATCTGCTGTCTCAGCCAACCCTCCCAGTTTTGTATCATCAGGGAACTTGCTGAGGGTCCCCTCTATCCCCTCATCCAGGTCATTGATGAAGATATTGAACCAAACTGGACCCAGTCCTGATCCCTGAGGAACACCACTGGCCACAGGCCTCCAACTTGACTCTGCACCGCTGATCACAACCCTCTGAACTCTGTTGTTGAGAGTTTTTAATCCCCTTTGTTCTCCCCTACTTCACACTCAGCTCTCACAACGCTTCGTTCTTATGCAGTTTTCCCACTTCATAGGCGTTCTTACTGGGAACAAGAAAGATCTTAAATTCCCAAGTGACTGGGTGGCTCACCAGGATTTCTTTATGAAAAACTAATTTTTTCTCACTCCTTCCAAGCTACACCATCAAGGCCATTGTTCCCCCTAGGAGACGTCCTTGTGCATCCCAAAAAAAAAAAAAAATCAGACAGTGTTCTTCCCATGTGCTTTGTGGCAGATGCAGCAGGGTTCCAAACACCTGCAGCTGCTTTTCAGCCATCTAAGGATACCATCAGCTCACACCACCACCTGCTTATTCCTCCTCCTCTTCCTCATGTTGTCATTCTACAAAGTTTATAGCAGGGTTGGTCTATATAATTTTTTTAAAAAAACCCTGTGATTTGCTCTCCATTAGAATCTTTAGTTCCATGACAGAATGTGCCTGTGAAACTGCAGATTGGGACAAAAATGGGGTTTCTGGACCTTTGTCTCACCCTTCTGCTGTTCAGCTCTCTCTGACCTCTCTCTGTAGCCTCAGCACTCCCACATCTTTTAAAAGAACAGGCTTTTGGGGAAGGAGTGCTCACGTTAATCACACAGGTAAAAAGCAATCTTTTTCTCCTCTACTCTTTCTGGAAAGTCTGCTGCCTTTCAACACAAAAAGCTTTCTGTTTATACATTTGTGAGGGCGAGGAGGTCAGCAGTACTCAGGTTTGTGCAAGTCTTGAGTGATGACAAGTGGGAATGAATATGTCTCTTTTCTTCTGGTTTTATTTGAATTTCTGTAAAGAGAGAATGAAGCCCTTTCCTCTTAAAAAAAAAAGGCTGTTTGATGAAATGGCAGCACTAAGGAAGTGATAATATGAGATCTCTTTGACCTTTTTTGTGTGATAAAATTAAATATTAGCGATAAAAGAATTTTTAAAGTGCCAGTAGAGGAGCTGCTGTCCATTTCCCAGGTATTTAGCTCTTGTGCCAGCTTCTCACACAGTTTAGCAGCTTGTGGCAGTTACCAGTTGTTTTTAGCAAGTGTCCTTTATGCCTCCTTCTCTCCTAACACAGGTTTCTCCCTTTCTCCTGATAACAAACCTACAGCTTCACCAAGTGGCCGGGGCACAGCCTGAAGAAATCCCTTTCTTCTCTATGGAGCATCCCAGGTGAGTCCTCTTAGAGCAGCCAGGAGGAGCTTCTCAGCTTCTCCCCACTTCACCAGCCTCTTGCCCACCCCAACCCAGCTCCCATCCCACAGAGGCCACTTGGCCCAGTTGGTTTCTCCAACTCTCACCATCCAGATGAAGCTCTTGGCACAAACACAGCTGAGAGCTGAGCCAAAGCTTCCCTTGGGCCTTTCTGCTCTCAGGATATGCTTCTCCAAATCCATCCTCTGCCAGGTAGAGAGGAGATGTGGCTGACCCCAGGGCAAAAATCAATTGCTGTCAGGACCCAGAAAGTCTCTTTCTGGTCTCAGTTGACAAATGAAAGGGGAGGAAGGAGGAATAATTCAGTGTCTTTGTTCTGCTACTAATCATTAGTGATAAGGGATCAATGGTGTCCTTTCCCAGGGAACAGACACGGGAAGGCTGTTGTCTCTGAGGACTTTGCAGGGTAAGATGCTGGCTGAGAGCTAAAAGACAATGAAGATGGGCATAGATTTAGAGCACAAGTCCTGTGAGCAGCAGCTGAGGGAACTGGGATAGCTCAGCCTGGAGAAAAGGAGGCTCAGGGGAGACCTTCTGGCTCTCCACAACTCCCTGACAGGAGACTGGAGACAGGGGGAGGTCAGGCTCTGCTCCCAAGGAACAAGCAACAGAACAAGAGGAAACGGCCTCAAGCTGTGCCAGGGGAGGTTTAGGCTGGACAGGAAGAAAAATTTCTTTATGGAAAGGGTTATCCAGGCCTGGCCCAGGCTGCCCAGGGAAGGGGTGGAGCTCCCATCCTTGGAGGGATTTCAAAGCTGTGGAGATGTGGTGCTGAGGGACATGGGTTAGTGGAGTTGGTTTAATCTCTGCTGGCAACTAAACACCATGCAGCTGCTCACCCACCACTTCCCTCCCCAGCTCTGGTGGGATGGGAAGGAAAACAGGGAGAAAGAAAAAAGTGAGACCCCATGGGTTGAGATAAGGCCAGTTGAATAAAACAACACAGAGAGACAAGAAAACAACAGCACTAATGAAACAACAGACAACGTCAGTGACAGAATCCACAAGGCTCTACCTCCGTACCTGTGAGACACCACTTTCCCTGTTCCAGCCACATGTTCAAGCCACATCCTGGAACAAGTCAAAAACAGGCAGCCCCTCCTCAGGCCCTTATATAGTGAGCATGACATCAGTGTGGTATCAACTATCCCATTGGCTGGCTCAGTTGTTTATCCCAGCTCTGGCCCCTCCCACCTATTTGGGCCAGCAGCTGCTGGGGGATAATTAACCCCAGCCAAACCCAGGACGCTTGGCAGTGTTGGTTACTGGTTGGACTTGATGGTCTTAAAGGTCTCATCCAACCAAAACAATTCTATGGCTGCTCTCAAGGNGATTCACAGAATAGTGAGGGTTGGAAGGTCCCTCTGGAGCTCCTCTGGTGCCACCCCCCTGCTCCAGCAGGGTCACCCAGAGCAGGGGGCCCAGCAGCACAGGGTCCAGGCGCCTTTGGAATCTCTCCCGAGAGGGAGACTCCCCAAGCTCTCTGGGCAGCCTGGGCCAGGCTCCAACACCTTCACATCCAAGGAGTTTTTCCTCCTGTTCAGATGGAACCTCCCAAGTTCCAGTTTGTGCTCGTTGCCCATCTTCCTTCTCTCCAGTCTAAATCTCTCTCTTTTGATTTGAAACTATCTCCCCGGTCCTGTCCCAACAGGTCCTGCTCAAACGTCTGTCCCCATCTTTCTGACAGGCCCCTGGAAGCCCTGAGAGGCCCCCAGAAGGTCTCCCTGGAGCCTTCTCTTCTCCAGGCTGCACAAGCCCAACTCTGCCAGCCTGGCCTCCCAGCAGAGGGTTCCAGCCCTCCCAGCATTGCTGGGGCTCCTCTGGCCCCGCTCCAACAGCTCCCTGTCTCTCCTGGGCTGAGGAGTCCAGAGTCAGGCACAGGGCTCCAGGTTTGTTCAAGATGTTGCAACAAACGTAAGGCATCCTGTAGGCTCCTCTATTTTTCAAATATTTGCAAGTATCACAGATCACATATAGACAGGGAGATAAAACAGCTGCCAATAAAACAGCTTCTCATGTTTGGCCACTCAAACAGTCATAGGTGCCCAGAAAACAGATGAAAAACCAAAAGTGACCAATCCAGAAGTATGAAAGCTCTCAGAGAACCTCTTGGAAGTGGCTGAACATGAGTAACCAACCAGAGACAGGCACTGGGACCGGTGTGAGGAAGACAGTAACACAGAAAGCACATCCAGCTATGGACCTGCTCCCACACTTTGCTACAGAAGTAGAGAGAAACCTGTTCCATCCCGGCCAGGCTGAGCTGGAATCTCACTCCACAAACCATGTATGAAAATATGAGACTTCTGGAAGAAGACGAAAACCAAAAGTGGGCTATTTGCACCAATAAATTGCCAGTTACAGGTGAGGCTCCAGGAAGGTGGTGACTCTAGATAGCCGGACATTTGACTACAAGCGAGTGTCTTGCTGTGGAAGCTGGGATGGAAAACTGCCTCACCAGGAGGAGATGCAGTGAGAGAGGGGCACAGTGTCACGGAAACTCTTCTGCATTCAAACAGCTCAGCGTCACCACCCTATGTAAAAAGTAAAATTAGGGTTGTCCTTTAGTCTAAATAACACATTCGTTTAAAAACAATTTCATAGATATAGAATCATAGAATTGTCAGGGTTGGAAGGGACCTTAAAGATCATCTAGTTCCAACTCCCCTGTCACAGGCAGGGACACCTCCCACTAGAGCAGGTTGCTCAGAGCCCCATCCAACCTGGCCTTAAAACTTCCAGGGATGGGGCTTCCACCGTCATTCTGGGCAACCTATTCCAGTGGCTGACCACCCTCATGGTGAAGAACTTTTTCCTAATGTCCAATAAATGCATTAAATAAACCTTGCCTAAAATATGACATTTATTCAGGGGGCAGTCAAATTATTTGAGGTCTTCAGGTCCTAGAGGTCATTGGACTGTAAAGTGATGTGGTCACTGGGTGGCATAGCGCAGCACACACCAAAAATCCGTCACAGCTCCAGCAGCTGCTCCCAAGGACAGGTGCATTGGTGCTGAGGTTGGAGGAGCGGACGTTTTTGTCGCCTCTCGGTATGAAGTGTTCGGTGACCGGAGCAACCTGCAGATACCAAGTCACCGCGTCCTACAGAAAGCACCAAGAGAAAATGCTCAGCGCTGCCAATCATTTGGTTTATCTCCCTCTCACTGATCAAATTCAGGCTGTGAGCCCACTAATAAACACCGTTTGTCAACTGCATCCCACGTGTCTTCTTAGCGAACCGAGGAAGGTGCTCCAGAGATACATTTCAGACTCAGATTCACCGGTTTCATTTTAGAGAGCGGCCGCTACCGCCTCATACTTCATCCCGCTCCCTGATTTACGGCCGGGTTTTTTGGTTCATCCATTATTCCTGGAGCTATTCATCGCTTTGTCCTTCTCAGCAGACGGGTGATGCACATAGATATCTCTCTGGAGCCAAAGACACTTTCAATTCTTTCTCTTGCATTAATAACACATCCGGACAACTTGTCTTCTGAGGGTTTTTTACTGGATTTTGTTGCCTCTTATTCTACAGGAAAAAAAAAAAAAAAAGATATATTGCTATGAAAAGACTCATTGTAGTTGCTTTCTCCTACCTTGGCCCTGGGGGTACTGTCGTTGTTATCTATTAGCTATGGAACAGCCTTGGTTTTTCGTGTTTCTTAAGAGTCTTGTTTGTTATTTACTGTTCCTTTCTCTGGAATATCAGTTTATCTCTGCTCTCTGCCACATACTGCATTTTAACCGTTAGGATGTCGCATCGTTGTTTCACCGTCTTCTATAAAAGCACTCGGAGAAAGGAGAGGCTGCTCTATGGGAAATGAAACTCTGGCTGGTAAAAGGAGGGACTCCTCAGCATCAGAGGGAGAATCTTTATCAGGATTTTTCAGAAACACTCAGGTTCACAGGGTTTGGGGGTTTCCAAAGCCGTTTGCTTTACTTGAGACTGCCCTCCTTTGACAACCTGGTGAAATTCTTTGATCAGGTCCTGAAAGAAAACATCGAGATTTTCTTCCCTGTTTTTGTCCGACTGAAATGAGCAGCTCATGGGTGGGAGGGCTGAGACAAAGGTGATAAACCAGAGACAAGGCTCCACATGAAATCCTCCTTCATCCACTGTTTGTTTTCTCGTTGATCCCACAATTCTGCACCGCACAACTAGACCCAGCTGCCTTTTGCCAGACCTTTAAAGGTACAGGTCTCTACACATTCCCTTTCCAAGAGAGCACAACGATAACAACTAACAAACAAATTACTATTAAGCAAGTTCCAACATGGACAAGTAGCCTGCTAATGAAAATAACTTACAGGGCTGAAAAAAAACCTCTTAAGAACTTTCTTTAAAGATTATTAAGTTTCCCTTGTGGTTTTCTCCTCACCAAAACCAAACAAGGCTTCACCTACGACACGGCAGAGCTTTTTGCTGTGGTGATGTTTCGTTCTGCTTGGTGAGGCGTAACCCAGCTCTGGACATTACTCCACCCTTGTCAAATGAGGACATATCTGCAGCTCTCACAGCTCCTCCAGGTTTGGCTTCGCTTTGGAGATTTGCACAGCTGAATGAGAAATTTTTGTACTCGGGGAAGGGCAGGGAAGAAAAGAACGTTATTCTCAGCCAGGCTGCTTCTGGAAAGGGCAATAAATTGCTTATGGCCGGTTCCAGCTAATGCTGCTGGCCTTTCCCTACCACATTTCCTCATGTTTCTTTGTAGCTCCAGACCATATCCAAATTCCCTTTCTCTCATCGTGCTGGCACGGGGCTTTTAGGACAACAGCTTCAGCCATGTCGTTATCAGAGGAGTGCACATCCGTGGAGTCATCGGTGAGCTTATTTATACACGTCCTGCCCGAGCGCCCAGCTCCCAGTGCCAAGCGTGGCTGGGCAGTGACTCAGCAGCAGGAAACCTGATGTCGATCCTCCTCGGCTCACGTCCAGGGCATCGCTGTTCCCTGAACAGTCACAGGGGCACCACAGAAACCTTCTGATGAAGAAATTGTCCCCTTCTGACCACACCCCCCTTGCTTATACTCCATCCTTGTCATGTGAAGCCCTAGGAGAAGCAGAGGCACAGCAGCAAACTTCACTAACCCAACTAACAACAGCAAACTCAGCAGGGAAGTGCAGAGGTTTATTTTGAGTGCTCCTTGTTTTTTTGCTTCCAGCTAAAGACTTTGTTAGGTCTCACCTTGCCTGTGTTTGAAGGCACAGAAGCGTATGAAGGCAAAGGCTCGTAAAAAGCAAAAAATCATAGTCTTTTTTTTTTTTTCCGCTGTATTTAAATCTCAGTAATGTCCTTATACTACATTATATATATATATATNTGGGCCCCCTGCTCTGGGTGACCCTGCTAGAGCGGGGTGGGGGGCACCAGGTGAGCTTCAGAGGGACCTTCCAATCACAGCCAGGCTGGGATTGTGTGCATCTCCCTTTGCCAGCATCCTGAGTGTCACCCAGAGGTGGGGATATTTGTGTTACCAGCCTTCACCTCCTGTCTGGAGGAAAGCCACAAGTGGTCACAGCACTCAGCTTGGGTTTTTGAAGTCAGGCCACCATTTCATAGATCATAGACTGGTTTGGGTTAGAAGGGACATTTCAAGGTTATCGAGTCCAACCCTCCTGCAGGGAGCAGGGACATCTGCAACTAGAGCAGGTTGCTCAGAGCCCCATCCAACTTCCCCTGCAATGGGGCCAGGGATGGGGCAGCCACCACCTCTCGGGGCAGCCTGGGCCAGGCTCTCACCACAACTCAGCGTAACAAATTTCTTCCTAATATGTAATCTAAATCTACCCACTTTCAGTTTAAAACCACTACCCCTGCTCGGTACCACGGCTTTTATGGCTGCACACGCTGCAAACAAACTTCCAACAGGTGAATTTGTGCGGAGTTTGTAACTTTCCCCCCACCCTTCCAGACGATGCCCTGAGGGCTGCTCAGGCTTGAGCCCAACCCCGGCCGGCGGTGGCGGGACCGCCGCCTCTCACGGCGGGGGCTGCGGCGCCATCTTGTGTCGGCGCCAGGACGGGGGAGAAGGGACCGGGGAGCCAGGTGGAAGCGATGGGGACACAGACTGAGTCTTTGCCGCTGTGAGGAGGGACTGATTATGTGAAAACTTCCACTTTTTCATCACTCAGTCCTAAATCACCTGGGCCTCCTGAGCACCGACAGCCTGGCTCTCTGTAGCCACTTCTGTGGGAACCTCACGGAGGTCACAGGTACCCGGTACCTCTCCTTCAGGAGAGCTCTGCAGCACCTCTGCAACATCCAGGTTTTGCCACTATCCAGTATCCAGCAAACTCTTAAATGCAGCAATACCAGAAACTAGGTATAGGGAAAGACATTTTCACTGGAGACCATTTCTTCCCACCTCTCACATCTAACAGCAGGTTTTATTTGTGGTGAGTGATGCGGATTTTCTCAGAGTATAACCATTTGCACGAGACTCAAGGTAGCAACCAACTGAGCTCTTTAGTGCCAGTACAATGAAGACAAGAGGAATTGAAGAAGTGGAAGAGCAAAGAGGCAAAAGCTACTCAGGAAACTAATCATCCTCCAGTCCACTTTTCAACACTTCCCCTCAGTTCTCCGAAAAGTAGGACAAAAAGGGGGAAAAAGGCAGCACAGAGAGGCAACGGATATATTGTTAATCCATCCATATAGGCTTCTGGTCCTAAAAAATGGAAGAAAAAACCCTCAGGCACAAATTAAATTAAAATCTTCCTAAGTCCAGTAAAATAGACAAACACTGTAGGGGAAAAAAAAATTAAGAAACTCATGAGCACAGAAATATCTATAAAAGGAAAGTGTTAAAAAAGAAGCAGTAAATTACTATCCCACCGAAAAGGTGAAGGCATATTTTAACATCTGGAGTATTTTTACTTCATTTTTTCCCCTTCTTGATCAAAAGCCACATGGCTGACAACCTAAAATGCAGCTCAGTTGTGGTATCATTCTCCCTATTTTAAAAACTGTCTCTAAAATGACTTCTCTAGCGTCACCAACATAAAGGTCACTGGAATAGCTGGATGGTTTTGACTGTAGGAGAGGGTCTCTCCTTTCATAGTGTTAACAGCTGAGAATATGGAAATATAAATCCACATTCCTCAATAAGTGAATGTACATTTAGCCTTGCCCCAGTCTGAAACGACCAGGCGTAATTTCCATTATTATGCGATACTCTGGGTATGATGGCCATGAGGTTCTACTTAAAAAGGTATCAAATGTATTGCATTGATTCTGTGTTTGGAAAGAAGGGAAAAAAGGCTGCTGGAACAAGTGGAATGCAAGCCAGTATTTCCCAGGTAGGCAAGAAGGCCAGCAGCATCCTGCCTTGAGTTAGCACCAGTGTGGCCAGCAGGACTAGGGC
>VWZK01015832.1:0-14642 GCA_013396935.1 Baryphthengus martii
TTCCTCAGCTCCAGCCTAAACCTCCCCTGAGGCAACTTAATAGAATCTTAGAATTGTCAGGGTTGGAAGGGANTAGAATCTTAGAATTGTCAGGGTTGGAAGGGATCTTAAAGAGCATCCAGTTCCAGTCCCCCTGCCATGGGCAGGGACACCTCCCACTAGAGCAGGTTGCTCAGAGCCCAATCCAACCTGGCCTTAAAAACTTCCAGGGATGGGGCTTCCACCACCTCTCTGGGCAACCTGTGCCAGGGTCTCACCACCCTCATGGGGAAGAACTTCTTCCTAACATCCAATCTAAATCTCCCCTCCTCTAGTTTGGATCCATTCCCCCTTGTCCTGTCACTACCCCACATCCTAAAAAGTCCCTCCCCAGCTTTCTTGTAGCCCCCTGCAGATCCTGGAAGACCACCAAAAGGTCTCCTCGCAGCCTTCTCTTCTCCAGACTTAATAACCCCAACTCTCTCAGCCTGTGTCCCTAGGAGAGGTGCTCCAGCCCTCGGATCATCCTTGTGGCCCTTCCTCTTGTCCGGACACTTGTTCCTTGGGAGCAGAGCCCGATCCCCCTGGCTCCAAGCTCCTGAATGTCAGGGAGTTGTGGAGAGCCAGAAGGTCTCCCCTGAGCCTCCTTTGCTCCAGGCTGCACAAGCCCAGCTCCCTCAGCCGCTCCTCCCCACACTCCTGCTCTAGACCCTAGAGCTCCACTCAAGGTCCAGGCAGAGTGACAGCGCCCAAAGATCAGCGCACAAAAGAGCTCGTTTACAGCAGAGACATCAAGAGCAGGGCTTTTCCTCTGCTTTTTTTAACCACAAGGACAATCCACCTAATGGAAAAAGATCTCCCAAGTACTCCTGTGGTGCTACCAAAGAGCCAGCTAAGATTAGTCTAAACTTACTGTTTATTACCTCCCCCTCCCCAACACCCAAAAGCCAGGAACACACACTTGTTTTTTCTTTCTAATTTTAAGCCCACACTGCCCTCATTTCAGGGGCTACCTACCTTCTTATGAAACTAATCACGAGCCTGTTGTGCACCACAGGGTGAGAAACTGTGGAAGAGACAGGAGAGAGGACACCAGAGCAAGGCCTCTGTCCCAGTCCTCAACTTAGCACCTACTCCCCTCTGCAGACTGGGCCAACCAGTTTAGCACATGGCCCCTTCCCTATTTGAAGGGCATAGAATCTGCTCCCCTCAAGTTCAGTGCTCTCAGGACATAGAATCACAGAATGGTGGGGGTTGGAAGGGATTTCTGGAGTCCAACCCCCCTGCCAGAGCAGGAGCACCCAGGGCAGGACACACAGCAACAGATCCAGGGGGGTTGGAAAGTCTCCAGAGAAGGAGACTCCACCACCTCTCTGGGCAGCCTGGGCCAGGCTCCAACACCCTCACACCAAAGAAGTTTCTCCTCCTGTTGAGGTGGAACCTCCTGGGTTCCAGTTGGTGCCCATTGTCGCTCGTCCTATCCTAGGGCACCACTGACAAGAGCCTGGCCCCTTCCACTTGACCTCCACCCTGCAGAGATTTGGCACCAGGAATCAGCTCCCCTCTCAGGCTTCTCTTCTCCAGCCTCAACAGCCCCAGGGCTCTCAGCCTTTCCTCACAGCAGAGATGTTCCAGCCCCTTCATCCTCTTCATAGCCTCTGTTGGACTCTCTCCAGTATTTCCCTGTCCCTCTGGAACTGGGGAGCACAGCACTGGACCCAGTACTCCAGAGCTGGCCTCACTGCACAGAGCAGAGGGAGAAGAGAACCTCCCTCATCCTGCTGCCCACACTCTTCTCCATGCTCCCCAGGAGCCCATTGACCTTCTTGGCCATGAGAGCCCATCGCCGGCTCACAGAGAACTTATTTTTCACCAGGGCTCCCAGGTCCTCCTCCATGGAGCTGCTTTCCAGCAGGTCACCTCCTAAGCTGTACTGGTGCAGTGAGGTCAATAAGCTCTCACTGGCAAAGTTTTCTTAATGGCATTTGGAGGTCAGGAGCCCATTTGGAGCACTACTGACCGAGTCCAACGTAACCCTGTGCGTTCACCACAGAGGCACTCAGCGCACGGCGCTGGCATGAGGGGCTGGGTAACATCAGCCTGCTCACAGCAGAACAGTTTACATTCCCACCCTCAAATTCTAGTAGCTTTTCAAAACAGTACCATCAATAATTCCACGGCAGCTTCGCCAGGGAAAGACAAGGACAGAAAAATAAGGCCGTCACTGATGGAAACCAGCGGCGGAGCTCTCGGGTCTGGACATCCTGCTCGGAGCAAATCGCTGAGCGCTCTTTGGAAGAGGAGAAGCTGCACCCACCACTTTACAGACTGGTGTGAAAAGCAGCAATTTTGGGAAGAACAGGCAGAACTAGCACCAAGCCATTGCCCAAGGTCCAATCATCTCCTTGGGGCTTAGGTGCACCATCACCTCATTCTGGAATGGCTTAGGTCAGAAGGGACCTCAGGCATCATCTCATCCAACCCCCCAGCCATGGGCAGGGACACCTCTCCACTAGAGCAGGTTGCTCAAGGCCTCATCCAACCTGGCCTTGAACACCTCCAGGGAGGGGGCATCCACAGCTTCCCTGGGCAAGCGATTCCAGAGTCTCACCACCCTCGCACTGAAGAACTTCCCAAGGTCCAGTCTAAACCGATTCTCCTTCACCTTAAAATCATTTCCCCTCGTCCTATCGCTGGGCACTCTTGGGAAAAGTCCCTCTCCAGCCTTCCTGAAGGTTCCCTTCAGCTACTGGAAGGCAGTTAGAAGGTTCCCCCCGGACTCTTCTCTTCTCCAGGCTGCACAACCCCAGCTCCCTCAGCCTGTCCTGGCAGCAGAGGTGCTGCAGCCCCTGGATCATCTTTGTGGCCTCCTCTGGACTCGTTCCAACAGATCCATGTCCCTCTTACGGTGGGGACACCGAGGCTTCCAAGACTGGCACAGAAGGCAGCGAATCTGTGCCAAAGCCAGGCTGAAAACCCCTACCCTGTTTTGTCCGCCCGTTCCCGCTCTCCGGCCGTCGCTGGGCGCGGGGTCGTGCACCAGAGCGGCGCAGAGACCGGGCTACAAACCACCTCCAGGTGTCTCGGTGTTCTCCTTGGACAAGGCCGAGCGGATTGGAAAGAACGAGCGTTTTCCCGGCGCTTCACAGGTCAGAAGGAGCAAAACACCGAGGGAAGAGCGAGCTCAGAACGGTCACGGGCGACAAGTGACTCATGAAATTCTAAGCAGCGAAGCGCAAGGCCAGCCAGCGAGGAGCTGCGAGGGAAAATAGCAGCTGCAGTTAAAAAAAGAAAAACGAAGCAGAGGCCAGGAGAGGTCTGTTAAATCCTGGCTGGAATTAAACAGCCCTTGGTTCCTTCACTGGCTGCCGCAACCTCTCCTTACAGCCCGACACGGAAACGCTTCCGGATGCTTGGCGGACGTAACCGGGCGGTTTGTTTTTGCAAAAGGCCGGGGGAGAAAAAGGTGAAATATAAATGGAATAGAACTGGGCCGGAGATGGAAGGGAAATGAGAGCTGTGTATAAATACACAGGAGTTATCTGAGCTCTGAGCATACCGAACGTAAACTCTGCGGCCGGGACGTTTGATTATGAAGAAGGCAGAGCGACTCGCTGCTGGATTAGGATTTCTGAAGATTTTGGTAATAAAATAAACACCACTGCGCTTGCAGGTGAGAGCTCAGGCTGCCAGGTCTATCTGTTTCTGCTGCTCCAATCATCTGAGCAGGGCAGGACATTCAGCCTCTGTGCTTCCTCCCGTGTTTCTGGCACCAAAGAGCATTAATCTCCGGCTCTTGGCGATGAAAAGCACACAAAATTTACACAAAGCGTTCCCGTGACTCAGGAGCTCGGAACGGTACTTCAAGTACTTCACAACTCCCCTCGGGAAAAAAATTAAAAAAAAAAAAATAATAAAAGCAGGAACAGATTAGGCCAAAAGCTCCCCCGAAGATACCAAATCCCAGAGGGGAGGGAAAAAGCAGCAGCAAAGCGGTGCCAGAAGTTCTTGAAATCATCAACAGCTCTAAACGCGGTGACAAGGAGAAGGCAAAAAGGGAACAAAGTGCCTAGGAGGGGAGCGCTCGGGGTTCTGCTGAGCACGTGGGGATATTTCCATCAGATTAAAAAAAACAAAAAACAAACCAAACAACAAAACACCAAGAGTAGCAGCGTTCCCCTGGCTGCAGAAAACGACCAGGGATTTGTCGGGTGTTGGTTTTGTTCTACCAAACCTCTCAAGATCAGGAGGTTTGTTTCAAGCCTGAAGATCTGGCTGTTTTGGGAACACATGGAAGGGACCTCAAGGATCATCTGGTCCAACCTTTTGAGTGGAGTTAGTTCAACCATTGAGTTGCAACTCAATGGTTGAACTAACTCCGCTCAATGGGAGTGCTCCAGAGCAATGCAGCCATCCCACATCCAGCTCCATTTAGATTCCTGTCCTTCTAGGACGCACATTTCCCTTTTCCCTGTATTTCCTATCACTTTAGTTAGGAAAAATCATCCCTCACCAACATGGGATCTGCTCGACGACACAGCAAAGACCGAGCAAGGAACAGGCGGCGCCAGAATTACCAAAAAGGTACCACAGGACACGAGGAAACACTGGAAGCTCTCCCAGGAACTGCCCTTTTCACACGGATCCCAGGATGGTTCAGGTCTTTCCACGGAGGCATCACCTGCACTGTCAGAACTCTGTCCCTGGGGAGGCATCGTTTAATTGACTACAGCGATAACGAGCGACCTGAGGAGGGCGGGAAATTAATGCCAAACACATAATTCGGGGTTGGGACAAGGCAGCAAAGATTTGGCAGGAGATGAGGCACCACCACGTTGAGCTAAGGCACCACCACTGGAAGGGACCTCTGGAGCTAAAACCCCTCCAAGAGGATCCTCACTCATTTCGGGTTTAAAATAAATAAATAAATAAATAAAAAAAAAAGGTTTGTCATCTGGAAAGGTGCAGTTCTGGAACCAGAAATCTTTTCTTTTCTGGTCTGTCTTTTGAAGGAGCACCAAGATTTTCGCGTAGCTTACACCGAGAGCCATGCTGGGCTAAAAGCAATTTGCAGAGATTAGAAAGCACCTACGAGCAGTCATTTTTCAGAAGCGGCTTTCTCAAAGGCACGGACGTGCTCTGAGCCATCGTGTCGCCCGCCGCAAAAAGCCCGTGCTACGTTCCAGATCGCATTAAGGTTTTCCAAGCTGGGAAGAAAATTTTTGCCTCTGGTACTAGAGGAAGAAGGAAAGCTGCAAGGACAGCGGTTTTGCTTTAAGCTTCAGCATAAAAACGTCATTTCTTAAAGGAAAAGGAACGGCTGGATTTGATACTTGGTACCAGCCGGCGACTCAACGCAGACAACCCCAACTCTGCGGCGTCATCGCCGCGGCGCTGACAACAGAGGGGCTGCAAACCAGCTACACCTGTGCTCCAGGTGACCTTCTGTCTGGTCACAGGCCTCAAAAATCTCTGAAATCCTTCCCTTCCACCTCTTCAGAGATCAGAGATCGCCGCGGCAAACGTCTTCCCTATTAATTCCTAGCCCTGTGTTATCCGGAGCTCGAGCTGAGACAGGACACCCGTGCTCGCTGGAATAGCCAGACCCGGGAGAGAGGTGGATCTTGTTTCTTTTACGAGCTTGTGAGCGCTCTCAGTTCAGCTCTGGAACTATCTGTAACGCCAAAGCCACCGGTATTATCGAGTCCGCCTCCGAGAGCGGTGAGGCGGAGATCGGGCCGGCCCAGAGGAAGAGGCCGAGACGTCGCTCGGCCCTGGCTGTCCAGATAAGCTGGGCTGGGACAGCAGAAATGGGAACCAGACGAAGAAAAACAAACCTCTTCCTGCAGCCAGCTGGGAGCTTCCCAGGGCCCTAGAGCTCTCCGTGGCGCTTCCACTCTCCAGCTCCTTCCCGCCTGCAGCAGAGCTGAGCCCCGCTTTGCTAAGCCAGCTCTCATCAAGCCTCGACTCTTTATTTAAGCTGAAGCCTCAGCAGCACTCTGCTGTGCCCGGGAGGGAACGTGAGCTCCCAGCAGGCAGCAAAGCGGGTTCTAGAGCGAAAGCCAAGCATTTTGGGGAGCCCAGCGAGAAAAGAGGTGGGTTTCAGCTGCTCAAGCAGAGATTTGCAGAGCGAGGGAAGCGCGCTCGAAGCTTCGGCGAGTCTGGAACAAGACAGCGGCGACACAGCGGGTGTAAAGCTGCTGGAGGGAAAGCTGCTGGACTAAAAGGCAGGCAGCAAAAGCAACGTTAGAAGGGACAAAGCCATCTGAGCAGAAAATAACCCGCTCTGCACCCTCCTCACGTCCCCAAGGAGAAAGGCCATCCTCGTGGTGTCAGTTCTGAAAATACAGCTGGGCCGAGCGCAGTCCCAGGCAGCGTTTTGACTCCTGTCTATCCCGACTAGCACTGAACAGCCTCTAAGCCAAGCCACCAAAAGGTCAAACCTACCACCTTCCACGCAGTTCACCGGAGCCTAAATCAACAGCGCTATGAATATACAAGAGCTTGGCCGGCGCGGAACTGCGCTGCCTTCGCAGGCTACTGGAAAAAGAGTTTGTTCTTGCTTTAAGCCGGCAACCTTGAATTCCTGATAGCCTGGAAGAACGTCAGGAGAGTGGAAAAACAATCCTGAGCAGGCCATCAGCAAAGTCATAAAGAAGGAAACTGGGAGTTATGTGTTTTCTGGGAGCTACATAAGCAGTCAACATTTCAGGCTGTCAACACGGCGGTACCGTGATCTGCATCGGGTTGTGGTCCTCCAGGAGCAGGGAGGGAAAAAGTGACTGGCACCAAATCACTCACAGGGCGTCTCCTCAATGGTTTCCAAGAGGTTTAGAGAGAGTTTCAGAGCTGACTCAAGAGAATCATGGAATCACAGAATGGTGGGGGTTGGAAGGGACCTCTGGAGATCAGCGAGTCCAACCCCCCTGCCAGAGCAGGAGCACCCAGGGCAGGACACAGCAACAGATCCAGGGGGGTTGGAAAGTCTCCAGAGAAGGAGACTCCACCACCTCTCTGGGCAGCCTGGGCCAGGCTCCGGCACCCTCACACCAAAGAAGTTTCTCCTCCTGTTGAGGTGGAACCTCCTGGGTTCCAGTTGGTGCCCATTGCCCCTCGTCCTATCCTAGGGCACCCCAGACAAGAGCCTGGCCCCTTCCACTTGACCCCCACCCTGCAGAGATTTGGCACCAGGAATCAGCTCCCCTCTCAGGCTTCTCTTCTCCAGCCTCAACAGCCCCAGGGCTCTCAGCCTTTCCTCACAGCAGAGATGTTCCAGTCCCTTCATCCTCCTTACAGCCTTTGCTGGACTCTTTGCAATAATTCCCTGTCCCTCTTGAACTGGGGAGCCCAGCACTGGATCCAGTATTCCAGGGGTGGTCTCACCAGGGGAGAGTAGAGGGGGAGAACCTCCCTAGACCTGCTGGACACAGTTTTCTTAATGCTCCCCAGGAACCCATTGGCCCCCTTGGCCACCAGGGCCCATTGCTGGCCCATGGATAAGAAAGGAGAAAAGTGTTCCTGGAGCTGCATCGGTTACTCAGCTGCGTGCGCATTTCTGTGGTTCGGTTTAGGTTTGGACAACAAAAAAAAACTAGAAAGGTAAAGGAGGGTGTAAAACCAGCATCCCTCTTTCCCAAAAGGCACGGTTCACATTTGGAAGCGGACAGGTTATTTCTCACACTAGAGAGAGATCTTAAATAGAAAGTGCTCTGAGCGTAAGAGTCTATTTTAAGAAAGCAGCCAATACCGATCAACTCCAAATCAGGATGTTGATATTGGAAGGGACCCATCTCGGCCAACCCTGAGAGTCAAGTTTCCACATCAGTTCTCCTCGGGCAGTTTTCTCCATCCTTTAGTCCTCCAGTGGCTTCAGCCACAAGAAGCACACGCCCTTCTGATGGAGAAGCTCCTTGTCACCGAGTTACCAGCACTTATTCCAAAAGCCAGAATAGAAATATTGGAACTTGATGCATCAGCTCCGGTTTTTCAAGCAACATTGGCTATTTTTTTCGATAACTTCAGGGACTGGAATCAAGTGAGGTACCAGAAGAGAGTCAAGATCACCATTGCCCAAGGGCAAATCACACAGAATGACAGAATTGTTGAGGCTGGAACAGACCTCCGAGATCATCAAGTCCACCAAGATGGGATGGATCCAGTCTAAAGAACATCTCCTTAGCAAACTTCCTTTTTGCTCTCAGAGGTTAAACACACCGGACCAGTCTAGCCAGCTGCAGGTTTTCTGGTGATCAGTCCCTGCTTCTAGGTTCTTCCACATACACACCACCTAGTCCAAGAGGACAGAGGCTTCAGCTCCTGCTTCTCCTTCCACCCAACTTTTGGAGAAGAGGTCTCAACAGCTACGTTCACCCCAAGACCACGAACACACCCTGTGGTCTTTCCTCTCCAGCCTAAATGAGTCATTTTATACAAACCCAGGTTCCAGGCCTCAGTGGAATCCCGCAGTGGTATCCTGCGCCCTACCCGCACCCAGATGTATTATTTAAAAAGCACACAGTAGAGCGACTCAAACCATCAATGTGCGACCAAACCACATCTCCAACTCCTGGCCCTTTAGCCAAAAAGCCCAAAGAGTGTTTAGTTCCAGTCAGGATTCACCAGACCTCTTCTGGCCTCTGCTTAATTTTTCTTTTTTAACTGCAGCTGCCATTTTTTACTGAAAATCTACGGTCAAAGCCTTCTGCCTGAAGTCAAGATCTTACGATGGCACCGAGGGTTGGTGCAACTTCACCGGCAACACCACCCCCAGCGGCACCGTCTCGCTCAACACGATTTGGACTGAGAAGGGATTGTTGGTTACCTATAGACGGGGATTTGAAAGGGTATTTATCAGGAAGGTCGACTCTAACTTTCCAGACTCCGCCTTCGTACGGGGCTGCAAGGAAAGAAAAACAGGTGTTAGACTCTTGGTAACGTGGGAGAGAATAAACAGAACTCCAGCATTCAGCAAAATACATCTTTGGGAGGATACTTCAGCTCCATCAGGGGGTAAGATTTCCTAGCAAACCTCCTACGGTGAAAGCTTTTTCGCCGTGCTGCCTGACAAGAAATCCACGATTCCGAAGCGATACAGCAGATCTCGGCACGACCACACCAGAGCCTTACTCAAAACAGAGACTTGGGAATAATCTACTTCCCTTTAGAGACGAGACTAAATTAAGGCCTGCTGGAGGCCTGACTTGGGAGCCAGTCCCTAGAAAAGCCATCTCAATTACAAGCTCCACAAAAATTCCGACGGCGGACGCAAAAGCTTAGGAGCCAGGTCTAGAAAAGCCGTGGATGAAGAGGAGCGGTGCCGAAGGCCACAGCAGAGGGTTTCGCTGTCCCAAGGTAGAATCCAGCTCTGCTCAGCTCCAAGGGAGGAGGCTTTATCTGCTCCTAGTTGTACTGCTCCCCGCCCTTGAGCGAGCAGCTTTCCAACACTGCTCCCCTTTGATTTCTCACCCCTAACTTTGATTTGCTCATCTCCTCTCCCGCTCCAGAAGAACGTGTCATTTCAACTGCTCCCCACCACGAGCCATTAATTGGTTTTTATAGAAGGGCTGGGTCGTTTACTTACTTCCTTGTGGTCCATAAAACTTCACAACGAATTCATTGAGTCCTCCTAAGATCGTGACTTCGTGTTTGCTCTCGATACTGATACATCAAGTAAAGGAAAACCTTTAGGCCAGGAAGCAAAACCTGTTTACTCAGAGTAGGGAAACTTGCTAGAAACCCATCAAAGCAAATAATTGAAACTCCCAGTATTCAAAATACTCTACAATATGTAATTTAAGCGCCTTGACACATCTAAGGGACCAGAATGATGTCAGTAAAAGCTAATTCTACAGCCTGGAGAGTCTCTCCTCCTGCACAGAGCAAAATCTGGAGCTGATGCCTCCCTTCCCCTCAGAGCTGCTTGGTCTTCTCATAGAATGGGAGGTGTTGGAAGGGACCTCTGGAGATCATGGAGTCCAACCCCCCTGCCAGAGCAGGAGCACCCAGGGCAGGACACACAGCAACAGATCCAGGGCAAGTTGGGAAGTCTCCAGAGAAGGGGGCTCCGTAATTTCTCTGGGTAGCCTTCTCCATCTACTTCTGTAAGCTCCCAGTTAAGAAAACGTCAAGTCCCTCTCAGCAAATGGTATCTGGAAACATATTCAAGGTGTGGAGAGGAGCTAAAAAAAAACAAACAATAAATAAAAAAATATCTAGAAGTGACAACAGCTCCAAAGCATCACCTCACACAGACATGAACTCCAGGAGACAGGCTCGGAAGTGAGGCCAGGACTTCCTTCCAGTGCTGAGAAGAGCAGCCCCAAAAGCAGAAAGTCACCCTCTGCCAACCACTCACGTGAAACGTTTCTTTTCCTGCCCAAACAAGTAGTGCAGGACTCACAGAATCCTAGGATGGCTGGGGTTGGAAGGGACCTCAGAGATCATCTCATCCAACTCCCCAGTCATGGACCTCTCCACTAGAGCAGGTTGTTCAAGGCCTCGTCCAAGCTGCCCTTGAACACCTCCAGGGAGGGGGCATCCACAGCTTCCCTGGGCAAGCGATTCCAGAGTCTCGCCGCCCTCGCACTGAAGAACTTCTTCCGAAGGTCCAGTCTAAACCGATTCTCCTTCAGCTTAAAACCATTTCCCCTCGTCCTGTCGCTGGGCACTCTTGGGAAAAGTCCCTCTCCAGCCTTCCTGAAGGTTCCCTTCAGCTACTGGAAGGCAGTTAGAAGGTCATCCCGGACTCTTCTCTTCTCCAGGCTGCACAACCCCAGCTCCCTCAGCCTGTCCTCGTAGCAGAGGTGCTGCAGCCCCTGGATCATCTTTGTGGCCTCCTCTGGACTCGTTCCAATAGATCCATGTCCCTCTTATGGTGGGGACCCCAGAACTGGACGCAGTATTCGAGGTGGGGTCTCCCAGGAGCAGAGTAAGACTCGCTCCAGTCCCTGCTCCAACAAAGGCCTGAGCTGACGGATTCGATTCTCCTCGGCTGCCTTCGGCTGCTGTCAGCCGGCCTCCCACGGCAACGATGCAAATTACCCCAATCTCATGTTAATTTGACTTGCAAGACCGAAAAAAACCCCCAAAAACCAACAAAAAAACAACCAAGAAAAAACCAAACCACCTCAGCGCCTTCAGAGAGCTGGCAGAGGGGCGAGATCGTGAGGCGCTGGTGCGGCGCCAGGAGAACGACCGGATTTCGCAGCATTTAAAAGGGAAGAATCAAAGCGCCGGCGCTTTGGGAAAAGGGAATACAAAGGGAAAGGCGAGAAATCTTCATTGCAAGGAAGGCTCAGTTAAGACAATTAAGGGGGATGTTTCAGCACCCCGGCTTGCCGGAGGATTCTGCTGTAAATCAGGGTTAATGGGTGGTGAATAATATCCTACAGCAATTACCTTTAATCAATAATCTTTATCGGAATTAGGAGGGAAGCAGTGGGGAAAAAAACGGAGCAGGAGGGGGGAAAAAAAAAAAAAAATAAAATAAAAAAAAATCAAAGATTTATTCCCACCTGAACTTCAGCTCAGCACCACAGAGGCCGAGCTCTGAGCTCCCTTTTGAGGGGAGGGGGCAAGAGCACGGAATGTCTAATAAAAGATCCTCGACATCACAGCAGCGAGCTCGGCAGAACCGCTCAGAGGAACTGCAGCTCAGCTTCCCTTTCACAACCCAGAATTTTCACTCTGCTGCAAAAGGTTTTCCACACCCCGCCTCGTGGAAATAATTCCTGACCCCACCAGGAACGTCACCGCCCGGAACCTACCACCAGGAACAACTAATTCCAGCTCAGACCCATCCCTGATCTCACCTGATGATCCCTGAAGTCTGCATAAGGTGTGTCACAAACTACTTTGAGAAGCTGCCCCTGTACCCAGAAGAGCCAGCTCAAGCCCAGCGCTCCGCGTTGTGTCCTCGCAGGCAGGAGCTCCAAGTCCCATCTGCGAAGTTCAGCAGGATTTATTACAGTTCCTCAAGTACAATGACTTCCAGATTGGGCAGACTTTCCCCACAGTGCCAGCTCCTAAAGAGTTTGGAAGCAATAACCTTCTTCCCTTCGTTCTCATGGGGAGGGAGGAAAGTTTACAGCGGTTTGTTTTGGCCGAAGAATTTTCTTGGTTCAGCATAAGCTGCTCTGCCCTACGGATAAATGGCAAGTCGCTCGCTGCACCAGGAGGCCACCCAAGAGCAGCTCACAACAGGCAGATCCCGGTGCCTCAAGTGCAGGTGATTTCTCTGCTAAAAGCCATTTCTGGGAAAAGTTACATCCCAACAGGCTCGAGGAGAGGACCTTTGCTCCAAAGTTTGGCAGCTTGCTCCAGATCTAATGTTAAGGGACTCCTGGCACCGGATCGTTTCACGTCACCCAGTATCAGGCAACCACAGACGGGTGGAGGTTGGAAGGGACCTCTGGAGATTGTCTGGTCCAAACTACCTGCTCCAGCAGGGTCCCCCAGAGCAGGGGGCCCAGCAGCGCAGGGTCCAGGCGCCTTGGGAATCTCTCCAGAGAAGGAGACTCCCCAAGCTCTCTGGGCAGCCTGTTCCACGACCCTGTGTCCACATCACGACAGTAAATTTTAAATACAGGCTTGACTGAGTTTAAAATCCTATAAAAACTTACACACTCGCTTCACAGACAACAAATTCTGGGTTCAGAAAGGGGCTCCTGCACAAAGCCACCGCGTACGACGACGCCCAAGAGCGAGACGCTGAATACGGAAGCACGTTAACACTTACCAGCGGCTTCGCAGATGGGCTTCGATCCAAACGGTTTTACTTAAGACTAAATCAAGTACCACTCAATAAAAAAGCAGCTCTGCTTCTCAGAGCGAGCTCCTGAGCAGCTGCAGCTCGTACGCTCTTGGGCTCCGCCAGTTAACACCCACCCTAAATGAAAGCGGCGCTCTCCGCGCTCAGGCTCAGCCCCAGCGTTCCCCAAGCGCAAAAAAAATATTAGTAAGCAAGGCGGTGACATGTTTGGTGATGGTCCCTCATGTGACAAGGGCCTAAAATTCCTAAAAAAAAAAATAAAAATCCTGACACGCGAGTTAGGGTCGCGCGAGGGGTAGGTGTTGGGCCGCAGATGTCGGCTTTGGGTCAGATGAGAGGAGAGGTTTGAGGGCAGGTCAAATACAACGTGAATTTGAGCACTAAAGGCCTCGCATTAACACAAGGGAAGTCTCTGGAAATGCCTTTAGCAGAACTGAGGGCGCTGGAGAAGACCCTTTTCTTGGGCACAAAGTGAATTTCACACGAGTCTCCACTTCCTAACAGTGGAGCCATCCCCCCTTTCCCCTCCCTGAGGGTAGAGATGCCCAAGACTTTGAAATCTTGGAATCCCACCATCAAAATGATTGAGATCATTAGCGGGAGAAGGACACAGAGCAGTTAGGGAAGGAAGAAGATTTACACCCTATGACCTCTTTCCATCCCCAGGAAGTCTTCGGGAAGTTTACTGCACAAGCTGGGACTCCAGGAAGATCAGGAATCTGAGGCAGACCTCAGGGTTTCTCCAACTCACCAAGCCATACCAGGGAACCCTCTAGGAGCATGGGGGAAAAGCATGGGCGGGGGGGGGACAACAGAAGGGACCTAACACATCTGGAGGATTGTCCAGACACATTCCCAGAGAAAGCTCAAGTACGACTCATGGCAACGTACCTCTGAGTAAAGAACACAAGCTCTGACCCAACCACTTTCTCAGATTTTTTTTTTTTTTGTTCCATAAATCAAAAGTCCTACAAAAAAATCCCAAGTGAGTCCCGTTCTAAACACACCAGCAATTAATCAGGTCCAAAACACAAGAGTTGCCAGTTTGGAGACCCACGAGACTTAAGGAACCCAGCTATGCCCAGGGCACAAGGAACTTCCCCCTCCTGCAGTCAGAGCAAGATGGGGCCTGGTGCCAGATCCTGCAGCAAGCCCACGTAGCTCCCAGGAAGGAGAAAAGCTCCAGGAAAGCGAGCACAGCTTCAGGAAGCCTCAGGGAAAGACTATGGAGCAGGATTTCCACACTGCTGACAGCAGCCCCTGCACATTTCTCTTCCCTGCAGCTCAATCTCCTACCATTTCAAAGAATCCCAGCAGTTCGGGAATTCCAGGATCCCAGCATGATGGGGTCTGGAAGGTCCCTCTGGAGCTCCTCTGGTGCCACCCCCNTCTCCTCTTCTCCAAGCTAAAGAGCCCCAGCTCCCTCAGCCTTTCCTCGTAAGGGAGATGCTCCACTCCCTTCATCATCTTGGTGGCTCTCACACCCCTCGATTCTAGTGACAATCCACTGGTTCATACTGGTACGAGCAGTCTGCCTTGTTTCCACAGCAGGGCGCCCGGCTACGCCGTGTGTACGGGGGGGTCAAGAGGAGAGAGGTACAAAAGCAGCCCGTGACGCAGGCACTAAAATGTTTAACAAAAAAAATCCCTTTCGAGGCCCTCTCCTTGCTCCAACCAGTCGAGGGGACTTGTGCCCTTGCTGCTTTCATCTCCTTATCATCTCAGTCCACTAATTTGACTTTGTGTCAAATAAAACTGGCGTAAAAGGCGAGAGAAAAGAGCAAAATCTGGATCCCAGTCAGGTTTTTAACGGTTCAGAAGTTCAAAAGCTTTACTTTGAGAGCACAGAAACTAGAAGGGAATCCCGAGGACCTGAAGAGAAATTATCTCAGCC
>VWZK01015832.1:15289-32310 GCA_013396935.1 Baryphthengus martii
AGTTGCTCCTCCCGCTCCCAGGGAACCTCCTGGCTTCCAGTCGGTGCCCAGTGCCCCTCGTCCTGGCACTGGGCACCCCTGAGCAGAGTCTGGCCCCAGCCTCTTGATCCTTTCCCTTTAGGTATCGAGAAGATCCCCAGTTGCTCTCCGCCCACACTCTCCATCACCGCTCTCTCCATTCCTCAGATTTATCGGCGAGCGAGCAGGTAATGGCGAAAGACCTCAACACAGAATCACAGAATCACAGAATNTCAAATAAAACTGGCGTAAAAGGCGAGAGAAAAGAGCAAAATCTGGATCCCAGTCAGGTTTTTAACGGTTCAGAAGTTCAAAAGCTTTACTTTGAGAGCACAGAAACTAGAAGGGAATCCCGAGGACCTGAAGAGAAATTATCTCAGCCTCGAGACTATGAAGAGAATTTTAATGACAGCAAGTGTCAGAAATATTGAGGTGAGGATACAGAAAGCAAGCTTATTTCCCAGGATCAGCTCAGAAGGGGTTGTTAGAAGAGAGACAAGGAGGGAATTTTTCTGCAGCTGACCACAGATTCCCTACCCAGTGCCCGAAACGTGCCCGAAGGCCGATGGCACCGCGATTCGGCGTCCCAGGAACATCCGCAACCCCCCACCAACGTCGAGGCTCTACTGGCAAGAGGGGAGCTCGGAGGAAATTGTTCCTTTGATCAGAATGCAAAGGTGATTTAAAGTTGTTTTTTTCCAACCTGCATTGGGTCAAAGAAAACCACCCCACAAAATCCAACAACTCAAACAAAACCTTTCAAAGCTGGAGAGCGAGAGGCCCAAGCACCCGGCAGAAACAGACTGGCCACCGCGGATCTGCCCGTTCCAGGGTCAAGCTCCCATTTCCCCATCCTCGTGCAGGGCCACCCAGCACTGTAGGGCTGGATCTCCCCTCCGATGACAAAAAAAATGACTAGGATTTGATTTTACACCCAGAGGCCCAAGCACCCGGCAGAAACAGACTGGCCACCGCGGATCTGCCCGTTCCAGGGTCAAGCTCCCATTTCCCCATCCTCGTGCCGGGCCACCCAGGACCGTAGGACTGGATCTCCCCTCTGATGACAAAAAAAATGACTGGGATTTGACTTTACACCCAGAACTCCCCAAATTGCAGCCATCAAATGGGTAGGGTTGGGTTGTAGGGTTGAGTGTTTTTATCCTGGCAAACATTTAGGCAGGAAAAAAACAAACCAAAACCAACCCCTTGTTATAACTTCTTGACAAAAGTTATAAGCTCGGGCAAATCGGTTTTAAAGCTAAAAATACTTCACTGAGAATATATTTGCAAGCCCAGCGACACAAATGGCCATGAGAAGATCAACCCATAGAGGCAGACAAAGCAGAAAGTTATATAAAATATAAATATAAATAAAGTTATATATTTATCTACGTGCAGATACATCGGTGGTCATTACAAGAAAGCAAGTCCCTGGCCCCATCTTTCTGACAGGCCCCTGAAAGGCCCCCAGAAGGTCTCCGTGGAGCCTTCTCTTCTGCAGGCTGCACAAGCCCAAGTGTCCCAGCCTGGCCTCCCAGCAGAGGGTTCCAGCCCTCCCAGCATTGCTGGGGCTCCTCTGGCCCCGCTCCAACAGCTCCCTGTCTCTCCTGGGCCGAGGCCTCCCGAGCCAGAGCCAGCCCTGCAGGTACAGGACCTTGCACTTGACCTTGTTGAACCTCATGGTTCACACAGCCCCACTTCTCCTGATTTTTTATGACAAAGGGTGTTTTAAAAACAAGATTAATACAGGCGATTTTTTAACTCTGCGAAGAGTTGCGGAGGCACCAAGCACTGCGACGCCCTCCATGCGATGGAAGCGCGGCCGCTCCAGCTGCCTGGGCTACAGAAAGATCCACCTGTTTGAACCCTCGGAGATGTGAAGCCTTCCGAAGCGTTTGCAAGCAGAATTTTGCAACATAAAACAGCCTCTAATATCGGGACCGATGTTTTTTCTTGTTTATGTTCTTACAGAGGCGAACGAGCTCCGCTCTACAACCCAACCTGTGGTTTATCTGGAAGGAACCCTGTGATTTAGCGGCGTTACCGGTTACGCTGACGCGTGGGCGGCTTCGAAAGGGCACGTTCGGCTCGGTCACCTCCCTGCCTCGAAGCCTTCGCGGGCCGCTTTGCCTCCTCTGAACTCCCTGCCTTGATCTGATACGAGATCCCTCAGGTGCCGGCCGTGCACGTGAAACCGCGGCCGGCACCGGGGCTCGGACGCTTTGAACATTAGGAATATTTATTCTTCTTTTCCCCTGAGTAAAAGTCCCTGCCCTTTACTCACATTTAACCTCCTTCACCCTCCTCCGTCCCTGCAGCTTTATCAAGACATTTAGAAGCGGAAAAGGTTATAAAGGAAAAAAAAAAACAAACCACCAGGCCAAAAAATATCCTGCTATTTCTTCCAGCGGCAAGAGGCAGCACTTTTTAGTCAGCTTGTTTGTAGCCAACTTCCTGAGAAGTCCAGGCTAAATCCATTCAGATTATTAAAATCCAACATTTTCCCCCCGAACTCGTTATTCTCGTTGCCTCAGGGCACCGCTCAGCTTCCAGCTTCAAGCAACAAGGGGTTTTTAGCACCAGAAACAGGTTCACGATTTGCCAAGGAGGTTGCGTCACAGTTTCTGGCGTCGGTGTCACCGCCCCATGCTCTGCACCAGCCCCAAGAAGGAAAGACGCCGCTGGGGCAATTTGTGGTTTATCTTCACGTACCTGGGGCAAACCTCAACCTTCTTTTGTCCAAATCGGGCCGGCCCAGGAATCCTACAGCTTTGGAAAGCGCAAGACTCTCTTTGGAAGGCACAAAAGCCCGCTTTAGAGGCACAAGATCCACTCTGAAAAACACAAATCCTGCTCTGGAAGGCCCCACGGCCCCCAGTTCCGGAAGGCCCCACGATCCCTTCGCTCCGGAAGGCCCAAACCCCACCGAAATCCTCCAGCACGAAGGAGGAGGACAGCAAAACACAGCAGGCAGCCATGAAAAACTCGGAAAACAACCACCTTTCCCAGCCCTCCGCCCTCACTACAAGCGACGGATGGTTTGCAAGCCGATGGGCGGTTACGATCCGCAGCCGAAAACGCTCTGGGAGCGAGGGAATAGCCAACGAACGACGGAGCAGCAACCGGCGCTCGGTCGCCGAGCTTTTGGTTCGTCGCACGCAAGCGGGTTTTTTTTTTGTTAGAAACGCAGCTTTGCTTTAAAAATACCCGACAAACTCCTTACTCCCCGCTTTTCTACCAGATTTTAACCAGCTGAGATGAGGAATCGCACAGGAAAGAGCATCCTGAGGTTAAGGTTGTGCCAAGAAACTGGAAGAGTAAGAAGGCAGGAGGAAAAACCAGCAGACGAGTCACCTGCGCTGAACCCATCCGAAACAAAGCCGGCATTTTTCCTACGCTCCAGGCTTCCAGCTTGGTCTTCCCTCACCAGAAGCCGAGGGAACCACCGTAAGAAGCCAACGAGGTACATCTCAAACCACGCCGGATGGAGTCAAACTGCCCAATTAACCCCTTGCCCTCCCCAGCTCTGTGCTGTTCCCTCAAAAATGTTCGACTTCTTTAGAGAAAGACACGGATTTTTTGCTGTAGAGAAAAGAGATCGGAACAAACTCGCTTAAAACGCTGTTCTCAAGCTTCCGCTGGATGGGTCACCATTTAATTGCAGTGGTGGCACCGAGAGCTTCTTCACCACCACATTAGAGGCAACCGGCGTCGTTTCGATGGGAGATAACGAGCGTCGCAGAGCAACTCCAGCTTTGCGCTGCTAATTACTGGGCAACTCATTTGCATTTCCAGATGAGGACAAACACAGCACGTACAAGCGTCAGGTCCTCGTTTACGTATCGTCAGCCAAGTGCAATTCAGGATGAGGTCAAGTGATGTCACCTGATTTGCATCCCAGGAGAGTCCTGCTGGTGAGGTGACTGTGTGTGGGTGCTGGTCAGTCCCAGGAGCAGCACGTTGGAAGGAAATGGTTTGAAATGGTTTAAAACCGTGACCTACGTAAGGGATGCTGAGGTGCTGCTTCAAAAAGGCAGGGAGATGTATTAGTCGTGGTGAGAAGAAGGTGGCCCACAAGATGCAAGGGCTGGAACCCTCTGCTGGGAGGCCAGGCTGGGACACTTGGGCTTGTGCAGCCTGCAGAAGAGAAGGCTCCAGGGAGACCTTGTGGGGGCCTTTCAGGGCTTCCAGGGGCCTGTCAGAAAGATGGGGACAGACTTTGGAGCAGGGCCTGTTGGGACAGGACAAGGGGGGATGGGTTGAAACTCCAAGAAGGAGACTTAGACTGGAGAGAAGGAGAAGTTGTTGGTGCTGAGGGTGGTGAGAGCCTGGCCCAGGTTGCCCCGAGAGGTGGTGGCTGCCCCATCGCTGGCCCCATTGCAGGGGAGGTTGGCTGGGGCTCTGAACAACCTGCTCTCTGCAGGGGGGTGGGATCAGATGACCTTGAAAGGTTCCCTCCCATCCAAACCTTTCTCTGATTTTTAAACATGAAAGGAAAGGACTAGACTTGATGCAAGGGAGTTGGAATGAAGTTGTGATCAACACAGCGGAAGTGATGCTCCCGTGCAGGACCACGAGGAAACACATGAAGGAAAAAAACAACTTCGCTGTGAGTGTTGGAGCCTGGCCCAGGCTGCCCAGAGAGCTTGGGGAGTCTCCTTGTCTGGAGAGATTCCAAAGGCGCCTGGACCCTGCGCTGCTGGGCCCCCTGCTCTGGGTGACCCTGCTGGAGCAGGGTGGGGCACCAGATGATCTTCAGAGGGCCCTTCCAAGCCCTATCAGTCTGTGATTCTATCACCATAACTCCACCCAGCATTGCCTCCACAAGCCTGAGATTTCTTTGAATCTCATTAAACAAGAACACACCAGGATCCAAGAGAATTTAAGTGCAGTGAGTCCATAATTATAAGCGACTGTCAACTCACGAACTCCTTAAGTGGATCCCAGCTGGAGAAGGCTGTGCTTTGAGGAAGCCATCCCACCAGAAATGACTAGCAAGGAAGACACCCTTCAGAGCCATGATGCAGGAACATAAGGCCCCGGGCTTCTCCGGGATAACCGGAGAAGTGAAAACATCCCCACGAGATGATCACACAGGTCTCCTCTGACCTGACGCTCCAGCCTCCCAGGAGAGTTCCGTACAACGGTGCGAACAAGGCAGAAAAAAATAAAAAAAAATCGGGAATCTCGTGCTCTGAGCCAGAAGCTCCAGAAATGCCTACGCTGACGCTTCCGAGTCAGTCACGAGGGAAACCAAAGTCGGATCCAGAAGCGGGGAAGACGACAGGCGTAGCAGTTGGCAGGGCCACACATCTGCCTCTGAGCTCAACCACTAGACACAGCATCTGCACGGCTACGGCTTCCATCGAGAGAGGTTTGTTACCATGGTGACTGTACATCCTGGTGGGAACCGAGTATTTAACGGACGAATAATAATCGAAGTTCTCCAACGAGCGAGAAATTTCAAGTGGAGCATCCAGAAGGAGAAAACGCCGTCGTTTCTTCTTCCAGTCGCGTCGGGTGCCGACGAGTTCCTCTTTGCGAGGATTCAAGAAGGGCCAAAACTCTTCTGGAAAGGGAAACTGTGGTGGTGAAACCACCCAACTGAGAGCGGTGACCCCAAACACCTGCTCCACCTGACCCCGAGCCTCCCATCTCCCTGCCTTTTGGAGACCGTGTCCCCGCCACACGTCCTCCGAGAACATCCCGGGTCCGTTAACGGCCAAACGCTCTCCACGTGCCAACGGAGTCGGAATATTTCGCTCATTTAGACTTCCCGAAGACACGTCTTATTTTCAGATGTGGCTTTTTTTTTTTTTAAATCTCAAGTGAAGTTCGGTTTCGGTCTCCGCAGACTTTTTTTTGGCTCCAAGAAACCTACGGAGTCATTCAGAAACTGCCAGCACCCCTGAACGTACGACCAACCGTCTCGTCAGGCGGCGAAGCCCTCGGGACGTGCCACGTTAGTCGTCAAGGCAGCCGGATGCAGAGGTGGTCAGCAGCTGAGCTTCAGCAAGAGGGTTTATTTTTAGGAAAAGAAAAAAAAAAAAAAAAAAAAATCTAGAAGTATCTCAAGTTTTTGATTTTGAACAAGGTCAAGAGTTTAACGGTGGAGGAGAAGAAGGTGTCAAAGCAAATAAGTTCATTCTGGTCAATTCAGTGACATTCTGTTGAATATCAGGTGAATTTGAAGATGCTTTGGCACCAGCTCTGGACTCAGAGTTCCCGTCGTCTTCGCACCCCTCGATCAGGGGCAGTTCTTGTCTTCAAGAGATGCTGAACTGGGCCCCCCAGGCTCCCCGAGGGGACGCCGACTGGCTCGAGCTGCATCATCCCACTGAATGGAGAAAGGGTTAAACGTGGGCATCCTGAGAATCGTTTTAGGAGACTAGGAGACACTTCACACTGGGATGGCTCCTCAGCAAAAATCCTCAAGTCTTCTCTAAAAGAGCCTTCGCACAAACTCACTCAAGCTTGAAATATTAAAACATGGAGGGGAGAAGGAAAGACATTTAAAGGACCCCACGCTCTTGGAAGCAGGAGAACACTCCATGACAGCTCTCCATGGCGTTCTGGGAACACAATTCCATGAGATTTTTCTTTTTTTTTGTGTGTGTGTGTCCACACAGGCACAACAGAGGTGACGCTCTCCAGGAAGCGCTGGTTTAGCACAAACCCCTGGCAAGACACCAAGAACTGGTTGGTGTGATAAGCGTCAGCGACGCCAGCGAGGTGGTTCGGGGTGGTTAGGAGCTCGGGCTGCCTTTCGAACAAGTACAAAAGGGTTTGGCTGCGTGGTTGGAAAGAGTTGGGGGGGCAGCCACGCTCGGCTCGCTTTAAAACCGGGCCTAGGGAAGAGGTTTGCTTTGCTGATTCCTGCTAAAAACCTAACGGAGCTGAGAGCTGGAGCAGAGGAACTGCAACATCGGCGCAGAAACAAAGACAGAGCTGCTTTTTAAGAATCTCAGCATGGTGGGGGTGGGGAGGTCCCTCTGGAGCTCCTCTGGTGCCACCCCCCTGCTCCAGCAGGGTCACCCAGAGCAGGGGGCCCAGCAGCGCAGGGTCCAGGCGCCTTGGGAATCTCTCCGGACAAGGAGACTCCCCAAGCTCTCTGGGCAGCCTGGGCCAGGCTCCAACCCCCTCCCACCAAACAAGTTGCTCCTCCCGCTCCCAGGGAACCTCCTGGCTTCCAGTCGGTGCCCGGTGCCCCTCGTCCTGCCGCTGGGCACCCCTGAGCAGAGTCTGGCCCCGGCCTCTTGCCCCCCGGGGGCCCTTCAGCTCTTGCTCAGCCTTGCTCAGCTCCCCTCTGGGGCTGCTCTGCTCCAGCTGAACAGCCCCAGGGCTCTCAGCCTTTCCTGCCCACACAGATGCTCCAGGCCCCTCAGCACCTTCCCAGCCTCCCCTGGACTCTCTCCAGTATTTCCCTGTCTCTCTGGAACTGGGAAGCCCAGCACTGGTCCCAACACTCCTGAGGTGGCCTCCCCAGGGCAGAGCAGAGGGTGTGTAAACACCTCTTCCACCAAGGACACTGAGCTACCAGCATCACAGCATCATGGTGCAGAGCTCCTTCCAACGCCAGCAGACACCAGAGCACAGGGAAACGCTCGGTGACATATTTCCTGCTCATTGAGGTGGCATCTGCAGCGGGGTTTTATTTTTACAAGAATTCTATAAATCGTAGCCTTCAGAATTGAGACAGCACCAACCAGCTGAGCTGCCAGCTCGAGCAGGCTCTGCTCACCCGGTAAATAAGACTCAGAGCCCAGAGGGAGCCTTGAACTGGACAGTGCCAGCGAGAATCAGGCAGCTCTGATCCTCATGAAGCGTCTTCAACTTGAAGTATTCAACAATAATTAACATCTTGAGTTAATGTCCTTAACATCCCAAGTGCTAGTTCTGAACCGTCACCCATCTGGGCGTTTTCTGCCGCGACCCGAAAGGCCGTAAAGTCTCCCAAAGGCTTTCTGGGGGATTATTTTTTTCCCCTTGAAGAACAGGCAGCGACTGAAATTTGTTTGTTAGAAAAGATTTTGCTCCTTGAGCCAGAAGGATTTCAGAGCCTTCCTGGAGAAGGGTTGTGACCAACTAGTCCTAGAGAAACGAGCTTTGAAAGACAGCTCAGAAACCACCGTATTTCTACAGCGCGGGTGTAGGGCATAAAAATAAACCCAATTTGGAAATTAAGCTAGAGGGGAGCACAATTCCCTTGCCCTAAAGGACCACAGGGGCAAAGTCATCGTGTGGCTTCAATCCAGGTTTCCCACCACCTGTAACTTCCCAATCTGCAGCACCACCCCTACGCTCCACCAGATACAGGGGTTTGTTTCTGGGTGGATCACACCTGTGGATTTCTAGTCTTTTCCAACCACTGGATTAGAAACAGGACAAGTTCAATTCTGCTCTTCTGCCGATTCTCAGGTTCAGGAGACACCAGAGCAGGTGGGAAACCATCAGCACGAACGTCGCCCTCGGGGTCGTCTACCTCTTACCCACACAACGCCACCGATACGTCCGTTCACCAAAGGGTGACATTAAGGTGACACAGCACCCACACTTTCCACGGGCACATCCGAAAATCCTCCTCCCTGAGGAACCTCAAGGGAGGAGGATTTTTAAAGATCAATCACAAAACCACGAGGGTCAGATCTGTCCTCTTCTCTGTGCTATGACAAAGAGTCCCAACAGAGCCTGCTGGGACTCCTGGAGGGATCAGATTCGCTTCTCTCCTCTGTGGTTTTGTTAAAAGGTATCTCAGGAAGGATGTTTGAAGGCAACAGCTCAAAAAGGAGTTTTTACACATAATTTTGTTGGGTTGTTGGTTTTTTTTTAACCCAAAAGACCTGAAGGACACAGCAAGAGACGACTTCACTCCACACCTGAATCACAGAACCGGCGAAGTTGTGCCAACTACGACCGCAGTTTCCAACACAGGCCATAAGCTGTTTTCTCTCCAATCAAAGCAGAAAAAAAAAACCAACCCCAAAACATGATTTAAGACCAAGTACCTTTCAGACCCTGGTCACACACAGCACCAGAAGCTCGTAACAGTTTTATTTCTTTCTAGGTCATCTCTAACATAAAGAGCAAACACCAAACAGTCTCAGGTACCAGGAAACAGCCCAGCACTGCTAAAAGCAAAGGTGTAGGAGCTTCTCAGGTGCCACAGCTTTGTACCTCAGCACCTACACCAATCCAACCTGCTGCTGCCAATTCGCCTCTTCATTCCAAAAACGGAACGAGAGCGACGGGGCCCTGTGGCCTGTTCAGTGCTTCCTCCAGAGATCCCCATAAACAGGCCCAACGGCCCAGTGCTGGTTGGGAACAGAGCAGATGCACCAGGGAAGGGGTTTTGCCTCGGTTTTCTTTGCTTCAGTCCGTTTGTCCATCTGTATTTAAAGGTTTAGTTTATCCAGATGGTCTAGAACTCTGTGTTCTATCTACTCCAGGGCAAGTCGCCTTACGCTGTATGTACCAGCCGGGAGAAGTTACTGACAGACAGACACTTCCGAGGGTTGGTATGTGCCAATTCCCATCTATCAAGTCACTACCTAACTGCAAACATAAAGCCATAGAATCATTTTGGTTGGAAAAGACCTTTCAAATCCTGGAGTCCAACCATTCCCCCATCCCAGCCAGGGCCCCCCTGAGGCCTGTCCCTCAGNATGACCCATTTAAGGAATCCAAGCAATCAGGCCAGTGTTTCCATCTGTCTCAGCAATTCCTCCTGCACCCAGCTCCTACCATCAGCTTTCACACCAAGAAGTTGATCACTCGCCTGCGAACAAGTATTTTGAAAAGCCTCGAGCACTTCCGATGGGGTTTTCTTTTTGGCTTTTCCCAAAGGATTAAGGAGACAGGATTTTCCTGAAGTTTTAAGGTCTGAAGCCACATTGTGTCCAAGAGGAAGAGGTGAAAGAGCCACGCTCGGAGCCGAACAATGATCCCCACACGAGCTTCCTTGTGCAACGGAAAGGCAAACTGAGGGGCCGCGGCAGAAAGGTTGCCAAGGAAGGAGCCGAACAAAGCCCCGGGGCCTTTGTTTGGAGATGTGAAAGCAGCACCAGGCCCCCAGCTCACCAGCCAGCAACAAAACCACGGCAGCCAAGCAGAGCCGGGGTGGCACCGGTGCCCGGAACGGAGGGTGCCCTCATCCCGGGACACTCGCCACGCTACGTTCGGCCGCTGCAAATACCTATTTTTAGGGTTGTTTTGGGTTTGTTGCTTTTTTTTTTACAGTTTCCAGGTTTTGGAGACTGGGCCTTCGCTCAGCAGCTGCACCAGAAGCCAAAGTGAAGTTATCCAGGGTGTTTCTCAAGCTCTGAGCTCCCCCATCCCTGCATCTCGCAGGAAGGCAGGGGTTTGTCAGAGCCGCTCCGGCCCAAGCGACACCTCCACAATCAGAGGAAGGGAAAAAACCATGGTTTTTCAAACAACCCATGACCAGCAGAACAGCTACAACACGGGAACACACGGTCCTTGTGGCCGTGGTCAGGGAGTTTCCTCCACAACCACCTCTGAGCTGCTGGGAAGAGCCTGAGAGGTTTCCCTGGAAGGTGCTCTCCTAGTTGGCCACGGTGAAGCTCTTCAAAGCAGCTTCCTCCGCAGCAGCAGCACCAAATCCACTCGGAGAGGGGGAGCAGGACAGAGGAGGGAGTTTGTACCTGCTGGAATCAGGAGCTCCTCATCCCCCAGCCCTTTGGCTTCTGATCCGAGAGCTCGTTCCGGGGCAGCTGCTCAGGCTTAATTATCCTCCGTTCCCTCTCAACTCCCAGTTACCTGAAGACAAAGCCTGGGGGGAGTTTTACAAATGAGCCATCCCAACTGACATCCCAGGATTTCTGATAGCTGCAGGAAGAACCAGAGACTTACTGAACAACATTTGCCTCCAGGATTCCTGCAGGAAGAACGATACCTGACGTTTGTGATGTGGATCCACATTTTTTTTTTTTTTTTTAAAAATCCAGCAATTTAAAACTGACCTTTGGATTTTTACATCAGCCACGAAATGGAAGCCACGTTATCAACAAATATCTAAATATTTAGAGATTATTTAGCTGCTGCTCCCGGTTTTTAGGCCGGGTCGTGGAGTTTTGGAGAATGAAGGCGGTGCTTGCTTGTAATTAGTTAAATTTAACTGAAACAGAAGATTCCTTGACATCATCTGGTTTGGCTTCAGCACTGGAGAAGGGACAAAGGAACTCTACAGAGACTGCCCTAAAAACTAATTAACACCGTTGAGTCGTTAGCGGGTGCAGCTGCCTGCAAAGGGGGATTTTTGTCACCGAGTTTCAAGTAGCTCCTCCTTCAGAGATGAGCTGGAAATAAAAAAAGAAAAAACCCACACCAACAAAAACCCACCCACCAAACCCCAAAGCTGACACCACTCCAGAACAAAAAGCCTCCTGCTGACCTCCACCAGCTGCTCTGAATTACAGGTGACCTCGGGCAGACCCAGCCAGAGAGTTTCAAAGCCACGCATTTATCCGGCAGCCTCCTTTCATAAATCAGAATTAAGCAGACCGGACACTCTCAAAGCTCTTCTTGGATGACAGTGTTACTAACTCCACAGAAAACTTCCCCAATTAACCAGAGTGCTACTGGGAATCAACAGAAGCCCGGAACAACCCAGGAAGTTAAAAGAAAGGCTGACTTGGAAGTGCAGAACCGGCACGTTGCTCCCAGCAGCCGTGAAATTTTCCCTTGTCCTGTCAAGAGCGACTTATTTTTCCCCTCCCTTTACTCATCTCTGCCATCCTGACCGTTTTAAGATGTGGAGCTTGAGAGGCAGGAGATGGGAACATTCCCTACTTGAGATGCATTTTAAGGTTAATAAGGAAAGTGCTTCTTCCTTCACACTGCCCCAAACCAGCACAGAGCTCCCCAAACAGCAACCAGAGCTCAGCAACCCACAGCTTTTGGGCCGTGGGGGCAGCTGATGGACACACAGACAACCAAAAACTGGAGAGGCTTCTCCTCTTGGCCTCCTGGAACCACTGCCAACTCAAAGAGAACTCAACCCATCATCTGCAGGGTGAGAAGCTCCAGGTCCTCTAACTAGCTCAGCAAACTGCCCGTGCTCTTCCCCACGGCTCTGTCTCCACCTCACAGAAACTTTGCTGCTCTGTGAGATCTCTGGGCTTGTGCAGCCTGGAGCAAAGGGGGCTCAGGGGAGACCTTCTGGCTCTGCACAACTCCCTGAAATTCCCTGGTGGGAGCCAGGGTGGGGTTGGGCTCTGCTCCCAAGGAACAAGCTCCAGGACAAGAGGAAGGGGCCTCCAGTTGCCCCAGGGGAGGTTGAGGTTGGAGCTGAGGAACAATTTGTTCCCCTTTGGGGTTGTCCAGGCGTGTGCCAGGCTGCCCAGGGCAGGGCTGGAGTCCCCCTGCTCCCTGGAGGGGTTTCCAAGGCGTGGAGATGTGGTGCTGAGGGACAGGGCTCAGGGGGGCCCTGGCAGGGATGGGGCAGCGCTGGGACTCCAGGATCTCAAAGGTCTCTTCCAACCAGAACAATTCTGCGATTCCCTTCTATAAAGAGAGGCAGCAGGCAGGGATTTCACCCCTGTCCTTCCACAGATGTCCGACTGGTTGCAGGACACAGCCCAAGCAGACAGCCCAGACACAGAGAGCGGGCAGGAGGTTGGATACAAAGCCTCACACTTCTGGCTCATACGCTAAATTTAGTCCAGCCCGGTAATGACCTAGAACCAGCTGATGTGGGTTTCTGTGACGCAGCCAGGGCAGCAACGTTCAGCTCCTAAGAGACAAACGTGGACACCGCAAAGTCCTGACGGCTTTTTTTGGGTGACTCCAGGAGAACCAAAGGGTGACAAGGAATTATTTTGCCTGACACCGACGTACAACGTGCTTTCAGCTTCTGATCCATCCTGTATCCTGCTAAGAATCAGGGGAACTTTCCTACCCACCCCGGCTGTTTTACACGCTCTTAAATTGTTGGTTATTAAGGAAAAGCAGCAAGAGAAAAAGAAACCAGTGATGAGGCACAAGCACATAACTGGGCAGCTCGGGACCCTCTTTTAAGGGGCTTTTCTGCTGTTTGAAGCACTTTGCAAAGGAGAGTAAAAGCCTTGGGAGTCGTAGCACCAGCCACCGGGCTCCGCAGCCTTCCCCCGAGTGCTCGGCAACAGATCCCCAGCTGCTGTTTGATACCCAGCCTGCAGAGGATTAGGAAGTTCACCAATCTTCAGATTTGTTTCTTGCACCTCCCGAGCGTGAAGAAAACCACTGAGAGTGTCTCGCACACAACACATCCCAGAGCCCCCTGATTACATTGAACTTCAGGGTGCGGAGAAGAAACCTCTGACTTTGGGAAGCCACCAAGAGGCAGAGAGGACAATTTAAGGGCTCACTTGCTACCGAGCTGGACATTTTCTGAGACTTTAAAAAAAAAACACCACACACACAAAAATCCAACAAACCCAAACCCAACCACATACAAGTGGAACTCCTGCCCCGGAGGAATCCTGTTGCACCCCAGCCAGAGCAGGAAGCCCTTACAAACAGATAAGCTATCACCACAAAAAAAAAAAAGGAAAATGCATCAAACTCAATATTCACCAACAGAAGATGAAAACTCTAACAAGCCAGAGGCTCTAACAAGACAGAAATGCTGCTTCAGACTGAAACCAGTTGGTTAGAACTGAAGCTGTTGTTACCAAGACCCACTCCCACAACCAACTCCGGAGAAGAATTCGCAGAGCAAACCAGTTTGTGAGGCCCCAAAGCCACAGGCACAAGGGTGAGAAGAGGCACCAGCAGCACCTGGGCTCTCTAGAGGCACCTTCACACAACAGCCTCGAATCACCTTCGCCAGGATTCCTACAAAACACATCTCTTGCTAGGACCGAACTGGTGTAACAGGCAAATCCTCTTTGCTTAACCCCAAATTTCTTTCTGGTGCATCAGGGTGAAGCAATCCCTTTTTTCCTTTTTCCAGAGAAGAGACATTTAAATAAGTCACGGCAGGTGAGTCTGAAGGGATCAATTTTCTGCAAGTAGAAGCTTCTCTAAAGGTGACACAAGGGACGGTGCTTGAGGACCCGCACAAATCGCCCGCTGTCTGCAGGAACCGCCACAAAGCAGCTCAGGGAGAGGAGCTCCCCTGTTGGCGGTCGATCGCTCCCAGTCCCAGCGCAAGAATCCAATCCTAGAATGGGAGGGGTTGGAAGGGACCTCTGGAGGTCAGCGAGTCCAAGCCCCCTGCCAGAGCAGGAGCACCCAGGGCAGGACACACAGCAACACATCCAGGGGGGTTGGAAAGTCTCCAGAGAAGGAGACTCCACCACCTCTCTGGGCAGCCTGGGCCAGGCTCCAGCACCCTCACACCAAACAAGTTTCTCCTCCTGTTGAGGTGGAACCTCCTGGGTTCCAGTTGGTGCCCATTGCCCCTCGTCCTATCCCAGGGCACCCCAGACAAGAGCCTGGGCCCTTCCACTTGACCCCCNCACTGACCCCAACCCTCTGAGCTCTGGTGTTGAGCCAGTTCTCAATCCACCTCACAGTCCAATCATCTATCCCACATTTCTTGAGCTCACCTATGAGGATGTTACGGGGGACAGTACCAAAAGCCTTCCTGAAGTCAATTCTCTGACTTCCACCTACTCCACAAACCAAAGGCATCCCTCTCCTAAACAACTGATGCTCCCAGTCTGTAAAATTAAATTTAGGAACAGAGGGTGAGCAGGTGGTTTAGTTGCCCAGTGGTCAACAAGCTTTGCAGGGCTGAACATCCAAGCTCATTCCAGCAGGTCAGCAAATTTCCCTCTCAGTTTCAGAGAGCACGCGCCTTCGCGGCACGCTCAGAAACACACACACACAAAAAAAAAAGAGCACCTTTCTCATGGCTGCGAGGGCTTCACGTTATGAATAAACAGCTGCCTTTCTAACCTCTTTTGTTTCCTTTGGCAAGACGCACGGCTCGGTATTAGGCCGGGGAAATTCAAGCGGCGACGAGTACCGAAAGCAGGGCTGGCGGTTGGAACGACCTGCTGAAACCGCTGGGGTCTCTTTCTTTACTCTTGGATTTAAATCCTCAGGAAGGTTCTAAGATTCCTCCTCTCTGCCCCCCCCGTCGCCGGCGCGGAGGCTCCTCCTCACGCGTTAAACCGCACCAAAGCGCCTCTGTCTCGGGCCGAACGAGGCAAGTATTTAAACTCACCTTTTCACGGCGGCCTCCCGGCCCCGCTGCCGACGTCGAACCACAGAAAACGCGGCAGAAACCGTCAAGTCACTAATAAATCAAGAAAACTGGGGTGATGACTAACTCAGAACTTTCCCAATCCAAGAGGGCCAACAGAGGAGCTCCCGACGGCGCCGGCAACGTTTGGAAGTGGACGAGGCGGGCGCTCCCCACGGGCTCCCATCGGCCACCAGAAGGGCCAGTCGACACCTCCTCGCATCCCTTCCCTTTCAAGGAACGCGGACTCCGCTTCAGAGTTACAAGGATCTGATTTCCGACTGAGCATCGTCGTCGTTGTTCCCCCCTCCACCACCCCCCACTCAGCCTCTCAGAGCCACGTTCTCCTCTTGGGATCTCGGCTCATCCCAATAACCGTGCACGGATTCCTCCCCTAGGCCAGGAGGATTAAGTTACCAGCGATGCCAGGCCTGTTAAACAAAACACCGAGCGTTTCGCTTCCGTATTTTCACTGCTGGGGAAGCTGGAAGCCTTAAAAGAATTAAACAACAAAACAAAAAAAAAACCAAAAAAGGGTAGGAGGTGGCTTAGGTAGCACCAAGGAGTTAACTCGGCATGACCAAAATCACAACACAATTAGCGGTGGCGTTTCCAGGCGAAGCGCTTCGCTCCTACATGGGTTGTTTCTTTATTTCGGCCGCGTTTACTCGGCGATCCCATCGCGCAACCGAGAGGATCGCAAAGCAAGGCCACCGCCACGACCAAATTTCATAGACTGGCTTGGGTTGGAAGGGACCTTCAAGATCATCCAGTTCCAACCCCCCTGCCATGGGCAGGGACACCTCCCACTAGAGCAGGTTGCTCAGAGCTTCATCCAGCCTGGGCTTCAACACTTTCCAGGGATGAGGCTCCACAATTTCTTTGGGTAACCCATTCCAGTGAGGGGGTAGGGTCAGGGAGCTTGAATTAACGGTATTAGACAGAAGAAAAAACCGTAACTGGTTTCATTTGCCGTCAGCAGAACCAAGAGCGTCATCGAGCGTTAGCTTCCAGCACCCTCCCCCTGCTGAAGCAGCTTTCACTGGATGGATCATCAGGGACAACCCTCTCCCTGCTCCTAAAAAGAAAGAAAAAAAAAAAAAAAAAAAGAACAAAACCAACAAAACCTTTCCCCAAACAAAGCAGCCTGGGAACAGGACACAGGAGGCAAGGTTTGGACTCTCTCTCCCTGACCAACTCCACGGCACGTTCTGTTCCTCCAGGTTTCCAAAGCACCAGGTTCCTCTCAGCACAGACCTCCCGAGGCTGATGTTATGTCTTCAAAAAAGCCAAGAGCCCCCCTCCTCAAAGGCACTGAAAAGCCAAACACGGTTCTGTTCAAAATAAAAAGAAGTAGATCTGCCTACAAACCGCTCACACTTGCCTGAGCCAGACTTAAAGGAGCAGCTTCATTAGCCCCTAAAACCAAGAGGAGTCTTAACTCTTCACCCACATCCACACTGGTGACCAAACAGCTTCGTAGCATCGTTTTCAAAGACCATCCCTATCTAAAAAACACCCTTTAAGAGCAAAATGATTTTCAGCCTCTGGTAGATGACCTGAGTTGACGTTCCCACCCAGCTTTTCTGCTGTGGGTGTCTCACGCAACACTCGCCCCGCACGCCCCCGGTCCTGCCACCGGCAAGACAAACCAAAGCGACACGGTCCACCCAGAAGTGCTGCAGTTAATCATTTATCAATCTTTTCAACTTTGCAGCTATTAATTTACCACGCTGGAGGTTAACCAGGGACATAATGGGCCTGGCTTTAGTACCACACACCGATTTCTAGCCTTTTTTTTTTTTTTTTTTTT
>VWZK01015841.1:0-13107 GCA_013396935.1 Baryphthengus martii
TGCCTCCTCAGCAGAGTCTGTATGCAAAGTACATTATTTGTCTTGCTCTATTTTAAAGCTACTGAGGGGAATGGACGACCAGGCTCACAGAGCTTTGATGTGTGTGTGTCTTGGTGTAGGGAGAGCTGTGTCACTACAAAGCCTTCATGAGCACTTCAGATACATTTCAGGGTCCAGTGCTGCCAGTCACAGGCTTTACTCCAGTTGCTCTCCAAAGTGATTTATGTGCTATGTATCCCAGTGCCCTTTAGGGAATTGCAGTCCCTCCCTCACAGCGCTCCCTCAGTTGTCATGCTCAACTTAAAGTGCATTTTCAATGAATCAGGAAACTCAGCAACACAGCACAACCAATCCTGCTTGAGGAAAACGCCATGAACTCAATTTTCCTGCTGGGATGAGAAAAAGAGAATAACAGACAACTGCTGTGCTGCCCAGTGATGTGTTGGAGGATGTTTAGATCCCTTTGCCTGGGTATACCTATGTAGGATGGATAACTTCAGGCAAGGTTACCCAGCAGATGAATAAATAAGCCCTTTTTCTGAAGAAGAGTGGCTGAAATGTGCTAACCCATCTGAAAGGTCAAGACTGAGAGACAAATGAAAATTTGCCACTTGTTAAATGGCAGCGGATGCCCTGTCTCCTCTGAGTTTGTTTCCATGTGGCGGGTTTTGGTTTTTTTTTTTTTGCTTTCTATTGATATGCAAAAGCTGCTTGGAGATTTTCTTGTTTGTGGGACATTAGTACTGGCTGTCTCCCATGTACAGGTCTACTGTCTAGTGAAGGAAGGGCTCCAACTAGAGTCTCAGAGGGACAGTGAGGAAGAAGGATTAAGAAGGTCTTTCTCCTCTGCTAAGCAATGATATGATCACCAAAGATTCTGTTCTTAGACTCAAAAGGCTTTATTTTTTTTCCTAGTAAAGAAATGAGGAATTTAAAAGTCTTCGTTCTAATGAAAGCTCTGTGCCTAGAGACTGAGGCTGTGCCATAGAAACTACTCCGTTCTTCAAAATTTCATTGAGATAATAGCTCTAGTGTCATGACAGTGGTAATTCCTCTGCTGACAGGCTGTACACTAGAGCAGTAGTTCCATTTTAAGTGCTGGAATTAGGAATTCCTGCTGAGATCCACTGGTCATACCCCAGGGTACGTCCCTTCATCTTCCTGCTATTTGTCTGATGTGTCGTTGTCCTCCTGCCAATGCTGTGACTGTAAGAATGGAGCTCTTTCAGTCCAGAAATAGCAGAGACCTGTTACAAAGGCCATTAAAATTGATGTAGCTTTTTTTTTTCTTTTCTTTTTTTTGGTGTGGATTTCACTTGGTTTGGCTCAAGCCCTCAGCAACACTGCTCTTGCTCAATGTGAAACTGGAAGCAACCTTGGGTAAATAAGCCAGGCTAATATTCTACGGGCTATTCCTAACTGCTTGAAGGACAATATAAAGTGTGATATCGTAAGGGAGTAAAAAACTTAATCATCATTTAAAAAAGCTTTATCCAAAATTCTCCAGGCTACCTCTGGCTCAGTTTGGATTCAGTGAAATAGATGTCTAATTTATATGTGTGTGTGGGCTTTACACAAAAATTCAGACTTAAGTGCCAAATTTCTGCTCTGAGAGAGAGGCTTTCAGCTTGTGGTAATACCAAGCTCAGCTTGATGCATAGGCAAGGTAGCTGACAAGAGCACGAGTTGCCCTGTGGCCTCATTTGTGAATTCCAGAGTCCTGGAGAACTGAACCTGATGCTAAAGCAGAGATGGAAATCACTGTAGAGCAGCGTTTCTTGGCCAGGAGACAAGTGGTCCTTCAAAGCAGCAGAGCTTGCCTTCACATCTTTCAGACCCTCTAAGTTTCCATCCTGCTGTTCCTTTGCCCCTTGCCATGTTCCTGGCTGCTGAGAAATTAGTTGCCTGGCCCCTTCCTTAAGGTGATGGAATCTCATTTCCTGAAAGCAGCTGATCCTTGTCTCCTTCACAGATGGAATGCCGAAGCAGCAGTGTGACTTTGCACAGTCACTCCTGTGTTGGTGTGAACTGCAGAATATTGTGTGCATACTGGACTGGATCTGAAATGCCAAAAACTTGGTAAAAGGGGACCACCCTGAATTTCAGTAACAACTTTGAAAAAAATCTTGGTTTTCCAAAAGCTCCTTGGCTGCTGCCTAGTGTTGTGCTATTCTTTCAGTAAAGAAAGTGCTCCTACTGTCTTTCAATGTCAAGTATATGCTGTATTTGTATGAAGAGGTCTTTAAAAAGCTGCAGTATGCTGAATGGGAGAGATTCAGGGTCATGAAAGAGCATTTAGCATAAAACTTTGCAAATGAATTCATTACTATGCCAGTGAGTGATGTCATTTTGCTGATATTAAATTAAGGTTTGATTAATAAGCACAGCCTTTTTCTGAAAGTCAAGGTTTAGGGTCAGGGCCATCCACTAGACCTGTAACAGATGCTCTCTGTTAATGCATCTCCTTTCCCAAAGTGAAAGAGAAAGAAAATAAGAGAGACTTATGGATTAGAAAAAAAAGAACTAAAACAGCTTTAATGAAAATAATAATAATAATAATAATAATAATATGGAATATATATAAAACTAATATTGAACCCATCCCTCCTCGTGGCAATTATGTCACCACTGATGCTGGGGAGCAGGCACTGGGGAAGTCCCAGATTGGACTGAGCAGCAGACAAGAACTGGATTCAGGAACTGGCTTCTGGAACTGGATTCAGGAACAGATGGATTGGGATCAAAGGCAAAATGGACACAGTTCTCCTTGAGTGCTGGCCTTTGAGGAAGAGAGCTTTATGCTTGTGATCCCACAGCTTTATACCGAATATGATGAACATGGAATGGAATACCCTGCTAGTCAGTTTAGGGTCACGTGTCCTGTCTGCTTCTCCCCCCAAGTGTGGCCTTTTACTTCTGCACCCTGCAAGGTGGTACACAAGACTTAGCAGTGACCTTGGTCTGTACATGAGCAAGAATGAGTAAGAGCCTTTCTGAACACACCAGTCCTTGGCAGTAACTGTAAATATGCAGCATTATCACTACCAGAAGCAGCCACTGTCTGCGAAAACATGCCATTAACTTTAGAAAGTGCAGTTACTTAGAGAGTTAACTGGAAAGTAAAATCACTGAACAGAATTAATTCTGTTCTAACGCAAAGCAGGACACTGAATCATTATGCTCTTACTTGTTCGTTTGGGTTTTTTGTTGTGGTTTTTTTCAGCAGGGGGGAGGGTAAGACAGGGAATAATTCTACTGTGTTTGTGCAGGTGCAATCATGCTTGTTGCATTTGTTGCCTACTTTCCAAGTTGCATTGGTCTTCACCACAACTTTTGTAAATTAAGCTACTGCAGCATCCTACCCTCTGCAGACCGGATTCAGCCCACATGAAAGGAACTGCTACTTTGCAGAAGGCAGCAAAGTTGTGCCTCATCTGACATTGCTTCTCTGTCTGTAGAGCCAGTTGGGTTTGAGGCTGCTGTGCTACTGAGCCAGAGGAACACACGAGAAACCTCCTGTCTTCTCTGTATGTGGGAGAGTGTTGCCACTGTGATCTCTTAGTAGACAGAACTCTCAGCATTTATCCTTTGAACATTGTGAAACGTAATAAGAAAAAATCAGGGTCACACTTCCTCCTCTCGTTCTTGCAGGCACCTGCACAGAATTGGACTCAGGGAAGCAGATCTAAAAGAGGTGGAAGAAAGAGAGAGATGTAGATGAACAAATGAAGCATGAAATAGATGAACAAATGAAGTATGAAATACTGGCACCATTGTGGCGTAACTGGCTGTAGCTTTAGGAGGAAGTCTCCTTATTAGAAATCATTTCTTCAACAGCCTCCTCCTGGGCTGTTGCTTTGACACTGCTAAATCTGATGTGTAGCCCGCATGTGAAAGAGCACTTGCTTCTGAGAACCATTCCGATAAAGGGACCAAGCTGTTCCATGCAGGAAAAGGCTGGAGGATCCTTCTGTGTTATACATTAAATACGAGCGGACGTGAAATAGTTGACCAAACTCTGCAAAAGCCTGAAACTGTAGCAAAAAATGTATGAATGTCTTCTTCAGGAGCCTATGGAAGACACTTGTAAGGGTTTCACTCACTTGCAGTCAGTGACCTTTGGATCACACTCTGTGTTCTGTGCTAAAGCCGGTATATTTTTTCTTTTGTTTACTTGTGGGTTTGTAGTCCTGTTTCTATCCAAAAGCAACTGTTAGCTTTCTGAAAAAGAGCTTGAGCAATTAGAATGAGTGAATCTTTTCTGTGAATAAATTGCCAGTAGAAACATGCTAATGGCACCCAGGGATTGTGTCTTAATAAGGACTAAGTAATGGACCTAATTTGATGCCACAAAGGAAATATCACAGCTCTCTGTGCTCTGACACAAGTTAAATGTTAATGAGTCCTCGGAGGTGTAAGCAGGAGTTATTGTGTCGCTTCCAAATTTTTGAAAATGCTGTCCTGCAGGAGCTTGAATTTTTTCAAGCTCCTGCAGGAGCTCTTACTGAAATACAAAAATAAGATGTGGTGAAAGCAGTGCCCTGGCTGGAGCAGGAGACAGCTGGCATGTACACATGTCTTTGTGCATATGTGTTTTTGTGTCTGCATAACTTTTAAAAAAAAACACAACAGTGGACACAGGGGCAGTCTACTGAGTAAGATGGAGACTTCACCATCATCCAAGATACTAATCTTTAAGGTTTGATCTGAGTTTAATATGGGTAAACATGGAATAAAAAAATGTGGAGAACTTTCCTCCTACCTCTAATGCTTCTGTGGAAGGCTCTCTGGAAAGTAGATTAAATTGCAAACAAGGCCATGTGCTTGTGATGTTGAAAAGAGCGGACGGTGTTTGGTTTCACTGAAAGTCAATGTGGAGAGCTTTGTATGCTGGAGTTGCAGGGTTATGGATGACAGCAATCACACATACCAGTGCGTCTTGAGACATCTCTATGTTTTGGAAAAAGTTCTTCTATCCCATCGGAAGACAGAGCTGTCTGTCCATAAAAAAAATCTCAAAACAAAGGAAGGAGAAAGTCTGGTTTCTCTGACTTGCATCAGTCTCCTCAAATGACAGATGAAGTACAGAGCAAATCCTGTGGAACTGGTGAAACTTGGTTTAATGCTGTGTGCAGGAGAAGACACGTGTAGCTAGCTGTCCCACATACCTATCACTTTAAATATGTTTAGAATTAAACACATCTAGAATTAAACATATAAATTACACATCTTTAGAAATGTTGCTTTAGTTAGAAACTGAAATCCTATAAATAAAAGAAATGGCTGGTTAGTTGGTGAAATCAGAGCAGTGCAACTTGGAGATTTAATGAAATACTCTCCTGGATTGATCAATTGAAGTAGACAGAGAGCTCTTGGTTCTTCTTTCAGCCTGGAGATAGAGGTTTGAGTTGCTTTGTCCTGTTGGAAAGTGCCCTGCATCTGTAGGGAGAAAATAGAAGTGACCAGAGGCAAGGGATCTGTGCATGGCCTGGGGTGCGGTGTATGTAATCAGAGGCTTCTATGTACTGGATGAACTAAAAAGTGATGTTGCAGTGGTATGCTTGCTCGACTGACATTGATGATGGCATGTTTGTCTTTGCTGTGTTTCAGGGATTCTGTAATTTTGATGCTAATAGACCATTCCTGTGGTTTGCTTTATTATATGGAACCCGAATGGTGTTCCATATAATAATGTCATTTTGGCAACTGTTTTGGTTGGATGAGAGAATTGGTGGAGGGCTGGAAACCGAAAGGTATCAGAGCACATGCCAGCCAGAGAACACAATGGGGATAATGTTCAAGCCAGTACAGTACAGCTACAGGGTTAATACTCTCACTAGGGGGAATGAGTCCTCACTGCTGTTCCCTTTGAATGCCTGTCTTCTCTGTGTAACAAAATGCTTGGATCCGAGCCATCAAGTGTAGGCATAAAACAGAAGGGGCTTGAAACAGAATATCCTGAACTGACCCATTGATGTTTACGTAGAAGAATGAGTTAATAGGTACAGTTGGTGGAACTATTTGCATGCTTGTCTGAAGGGCTTGCTTTAGCATGACCAGGAGAGTCTTGTTTGATGCTAACCTGAAGAGCTGGCAAGGGATGGAGCACTTTGGCTCTAGTTCAGGAAAGCAGAGCCTTCAGCTTTCAAGGGGATTTACGTGTATCCTTAAAGTCGAGCACATGTTTAAGTGTCCTGTTGGCCTGAGGCCCGCTTCTTTAGCACCTTGCAGAACCGACTTTAAAATGGTGTAGTGGGCAGAGACATATTAGCTGATGTTACTGCAACCAGCGCCTGGAAATAGATGCAGTGCCTTGGCCATAAGCCTCCCTCCCGTTCTTCTTTCTTTTCAAGGACTAATCTGGAAACTTTCCAAACTGATTTGGGAAGAGTCCTAGTAGGACCGACCGAACCCTGTATCTTGTAGCCTCACGGCAAAGCTCTTGTTGACTTCATTGAGGCCAGGTCTGGTGGTTGGTGTTGAGAATCGTTCCAGAAGGAATATCTATCCTGTGACAAGGGAAACAAATTCTTTGGTGGCTGTAACTCTCTGTTGGCAGCCCAGCGATCATATCTCCATTCTAGTGATAGATCGTCAAGTGCTTTGTGGGTTCTGGGATGCTGTGCTCTTACACAGCTGGCTCTTGCGGCTGCAGTGACCAGCTGGGCATGGGGCATTGCCCACGTGTCTGCAACCAGGCGCTGCAGCGAGGCACAGCCATGGACCATCCTCCTCATCTTTCCATGCCTTCCCCATGTAGGGCCACACCACCCATTCACAGGCAGATGTGGCAGGGCTTGGGCTTGTATTTGCTGTGGATGATCTTTTACAAGTATAGATGAAAAACATTAAAATCTTTCCCAATGACAAGCAGTTATGTGCTGCGTCCTGTGATCTTGTGAATCAGAAGCCAAAAATTTACCACTCCCCTTATGGCTAAACAAGAATGAGCTGCAGTGGGATTTTTGTTCTTGTTCTTTTGTTCTAGCAGGAGTTTGCTTTCTTTGATATAACACAACTGCTGTCTTCTATGCGGTATGTTATGCCTGGCTAGAATGTGAGTGATGGAACGGAGGCTTGGAGCACCTTCTGTCTTCACAGTGGGGAGGATATATTCTGGGTTAAAGAAAGGCTTTATTCCTTTATTAATGTATTTTTGTCAGCTATAGCCAACCACAAATTATTTTGTTAGACACATACTTCTGTGTTCTGAATATGCTTTCTCATAATGTGTCTGTAACCCTGCGCATGTGCTAATAACCCAACTAGGAACGGGCTCCTGTGGGCAGAAGATCTCTTTAGAAAGCCATTGCTGTTGTATGTTTTATTGTATTTTTTCCATTTGCCAAGTGTGTGAAACAAAAAAACCGAATGTGTTCTAGCACTGAAAAGCCCAAGCTTTAATGTTTATGGTCATTTGGGAAGAGCATGTCTTTGAGAGAGGAACTTGGTGTCACCTGATTTCTCCTTTGTCTTGAGACAGCTCCCTTGCCTCTCAGTTTCTGTGTGTTTACATCACAGATAATTAGTTGTTGAAGTTTTTTGATATGACAGCATTTTAGAACAATTCTTAACTTCGAGTTGTTCTACATAGGAAAGAAAATCATACTCATGCTAAGGAAGTTGTAATTAAACTGTTTTTCATAGTGTTGTATAATTATTAAGTAGACTGACTAAAAATCCATTGACATGCCCAGAAGACTTCATGCAAGCATCAGTGCAGTCTTTGGGTAGTTCAAGGGTGGCCAAGCTGCTCGATATGTGAGCAGCAAAGTGGTCACAGATGGATGTGTCCTGGAATTGTTGTTCCCCTTCATCCATGAAGACATCCTATTACGTCAACTCACTGTTCTTTTGTTGGCCACCTGTTATTTCACGCAACCATAGAGTAGTTACTACTGACATCTGTTTGCAAGTCTCTTTGGTGCTACAACTTTTTTAATTCAGGTTGCAAGATGTTTCTAGTTTTAATATGTGCTTTTTTGCTCAACCCAAGTTTGAGAAGGAAAGCACGGCTTTTACTTGTGATTAGTAAAATCCATTAAAGAACAAGAATCAGTCAAAAATACACTGCACTTTCAGGTTAGAGTTCCTGTGAGATCAGCTTGAATGTGTTTATCAGAATATCAACAAATGAGTCCTGCGGTGAATCCAATGTGCTACTACAGCTTCTGTGACTGTTTTCCTCACTTCCTTATGATCTTTCCAAAGCAGCTGGGGAATACTTCATTGTTGTTCGTTACAGAGGGCCACGGGAATGTTCAATTTCTGCTACATCTATTGATCAGAATGAAGTAGGACAAGAGATGTTTGGAATATCCTGTTGAGGTTGGCCTCTCTCCTTGATGGGACATATGGTGTCTTTTCCTTGTGAGGACTTATGCAGCCATCCAGGCTGTAAAAGCTCAAAATGCTTAGCAGCGCATTCTCTCACTATGCAGAATGGAGACTTGCAAAGTATCCCAGCCAGAGAAGAAGGCTTTAGAGAAGTTCCAGGGTGAACACTTTTTCATTTTCTGAAGCAAAAAGCAGATTAAATAAAGTCTTGCCATGGGACAAGAAAAACTTTTCTTTCTCTTAATTTTTTGTTCTTTTACATTTTTTTTCCAAATCCCAGTTAATTTAGCAATGAAACATTGTTTTAAAGTAGATCCATACTATGTGGTTTCTAAAAAAAAAATAGAATATTTTCCCACTGTTTTTCTCCAGTCAAAGCAAGCTAATGAAGTTGTCATGGACTTGGACGTCTACTTGACTGACTCAAATCAGCATTTTTGATTGTGTTTAGTTTCTTTCTATTGTGTTTGTTCTGCTCTCTTTTTTAAAATATTTAGTTGCTGAACGTTCCTGTAAAGATAATCTAGTGAAGTTAATAGGATGCCAGTTGTGCCTTTTAAAATCTGCACCAGTTGTATGGTTTTCATAGTTCTTTCTCTGTGTAAGAATAAGTCCCAGGTCTGCTACAATGTTTGTATAATGTATGAAGAGCAAATAGCAGACCTGTCAATCCGGCATGTGAGGAGAGACTGCATCCTTGGAGTTCTTGTCATATCTCTTGTTTCCTGAAGCAGCAGACATGGTCATACCACCTTGGCCTCTCTCAAAATGACTTAAATGGATTTAAACCAGATTTCAGCATTGTCAGCATTGGTTGTTCCTATCAGGTCAGAAATTAGAGACTGGTTATGGCAGGATGTTCTTAACCTTTGCTTTCAAACTGCAGGACCTTTTCCCCAAGCTGTGGGAGAAAATGTGTGGTAGCAAGAGAGAACCTATCGGTAAGTCCTCAGCTAGAGGAACAGTCTTTAATGACACAACAGAAGAGAACATTGAAACAAATGACCAGTGAGCACCTGGAGCAGGCTAGAGTATAAAAATATCCAACCTTAATTGTCTGGAAAGATAAGAGCTGAGCTGATCAGAATTTAAGTCTACTAATAATGGATCTGTGCAGGGATTTGGGGTACCTTGCCATTTGCTGGAGGAATTTCCTGCCATCAACAGTGTTTTGGAGACACCAGAGATGGTGATTTCACAAAGTGAAAATCCAGCCTAAGAGTAGTAGAAAACAGGAAACTAGAGAGTGTGCATCATGGTTTAACCCTGTCCAGCAATTGAGGACTACACAGCTGCTCGCTCACTGCCTGCCCTGCCCCAAGTAAGATAGAAGAGAGAATCAGGAAAAAAAAAAGTTAAATTCATAGCTTGAGATGAAGACAGTTTAATAGGGAAGAAAAGAAAGAGGGAAAAATAATAAGAGAATATACAAAACCAATGATGGACGATACAATTGCTCACCATCCACAGACTGATGTCCAGCCAATCCCCAAACTGTGATACCCCATGGCCAACTCCCCCTATCTTATATACTGGGCATGATGTCATATGGTGTGGAATACCCTTTTCACTCATTTGGGTCATCTGTCCATGCTGTGTCCCCTCCCAGATTCTTGTGCACTCACAGCCTACACTAGCAAGACAATGTGAGAATCTGAAAAGTCCTTGATTTAGTATGAACATTGCTTAGCAAAAACTGAAAAATCGGCACGTTGTCAACATTATTCTCATCTTAAATCCACGACACAACACTATATCAAATACTAGGAAGAAAATTAACTTTATTACAGCCAAAACCAGGACAATGTGGAGGCTTAAAACTCCATGTCAGTGAATGGAATATTTCCTCAGTCTGTGAGCTTCAAATTAGGTCATGCTTCAAATGCAGGTGCTCTGTTTCAAGAAAGAGTGACTCTAAATACATTTCTGTGAACAGATTGTAACCAGAGCTTTGCTTCGTGGCTGAAGACGCTTTGTAAATATTGGATTGTGTATTTTTACTTCAATGTCCATATATACATACAGATAAAAATTAAATGTTCATTAAGTTGACAAAAATCATGTGCCATGGAAAATACAACAAACAATAAAACCTGCTAGAGACATCCTCATTAAGCTATGCAAGGAAGACCCATTGTAAAAAAAGCCCCTATAATCTGTCTAATTTATGTTAATTTATTTGGTTATTTGCAGTATCTTTGTCTGGTTCTTTTTCACAGAATTTCTCATGACTCTTTGGAGGCTGCTTATTAGCCATGCCTAGAGAACTATGGCAGACATGCAAGTTCTGTAAGAGAGAAGATAATATAAAACAAAGGAGTTTCAAACCCCAAATTAAATTGCAAACAAATTACAAAAGCATTTTAACACTTGACAATTGAATATGGGTGCTACAGCCTGTCAAGAGGTAAATAGGAAGAAGATTCATTCAGTCTTTGTCGGTCCAAGGAACTTTTGTCCCATTTCTAGCAAATTACTCTGATGATAATACAAAAACATAGAACCAAAAATACAAATTGGGCTCAATGTATTTATAATACTGTCTCTGGAAGCTCAAAGGAATTTTTACAGAACTGTCAAAATACTTTCACCAAACACCTTTTCCATTAAAATGTTACTGTGTTTTGCTAGGAAGACTGTTTGACCAGATAAAGGAAACAAAACACACCTTGCTGACTGGTACCAAACTGGTGCCAGTCCCTGTCCTGTGTGCTGTTGAGCTCTGGACTGCATTAGACCCCATAACAATGGGAGGCTGCACATTGTCCACTCTATGCTAGTCTCAGCAGCTATCAAACATCTTCCAAAGATACACTTTTTTTTGTTTTGCAAAGGTACTGTAGGGTGGTTTTCACTTCAAAAGGAAAGAAAATATTTTTCAAAACATAGATATTGCCATGAAAAACAGTATCTCCTTCCCTCCAGCTCTGAGATATTCTGGACTTCAACATGGAAAGGCTTTCAATATTACCTAACTATTAAGGATCAAAGGGCACTCATTTATTACCGTTCCTCTATTCCCCTGTGCACCCAGGCCTGTTGACAAATCATATATAAATTAACCCCCTACTTGCATGCAAGTAAGTGGATGCGAGCAGAAGCTGGATGGTGCAAAGATCTCCCGTTTTTCATTCTTGTGTTTTGCAGCGCACTTCCACTGAGTATTACAGAAGTTACAGCACAGTGCCACCGTACTGACCAGCTAGGCTTCCACATGACGGGTCTCTGTAGTAAATGTATCTTCACTCTGTTTGTTCTACTGATGATAGGACTTACTGATGGTTGGCGTCACTCCCTGACACAACATGAAGCAAACGTGAGGCCGCTGCGTCTTGTACCAAGAGCCAAGGCTTCCCTGAGTCAGCACAGAGGAATTGTGATCATCTGTGGGTCCCTGAGCTTTTTCTCCTTGGATTCCCCATTTTAAATATCTAGGAATGTAGAAGGTAGAATGGTAAAAAGAACAATTATGGTGCTTAATTACAAAACTCGACCTCGCAAGGTTCAACGCTCTTATGCAAAATGCTGCTTGGACATGTGTTTATCACACAGAGGCACCAGGCAGATTCCAGGCCTGCCCATCAGTTCAGTGACAATAGGCTCTACTCCCCACTTCAAGCACCTGGTGGACATGTTTTCACGATAACCATCGGGTCCCCGCAATAGGCGACTCACCTGGGCTGTGTAGCTCAAAACTAGACATGGACAATTCCCAAGTTCAGGAAGGCACTTTCAATGAGGAATTGTGGGTGCCGTTCTAGAAAAGGCTCACCTCTAGTTTGCTATCAGTACGATCCCTAACAACAAAATTTTAATCTATGATTTCCTTAGTATTTCAATTTCTAAAAGGGTCGTTGTGTCTTAATATTCCCTTTTCTTTCTCCTTGAGCCTCTGGTGTTTTGCTTCCTTGTCTAATAAGCTGATGCAAAGCTCTCTGAGGTCAGCACAAGTCTTGAAGACAGGTTCAAAAAGCAAAAGTAGTTACAGTGCGTGCAGGGGTTGTGTTATCTCTTTTTAGTGTGTTTTCCAGCATGAGATAACGTCTGCTTTCCTTGTTGCAAACATGTCACTATCTTCTCTCTCATATCATACCTACTAAGACCTCGTACATTCCGGTGATATTTTAAGCCAGAAGGTCTTAAAGTACAGGTCAGGACACATCGCTCGAAGGTCATAAGCCTACTCCCTTTCACTGTGTCTGGTCTGCCGCTGGAGCAGATTTGCTTAGTCACTTGCCAATAGTCCTCCTCCGGTCGCAGCAGCACTCTATAAATCACTGTACCCGTTCCTGCGTGTTTACTTTGAAGCAGCGTGGGAATCAGCCCAGAGGATTGTGGGACACATCAAAGAAGGTCAGGGAGAAAATAAGCAACTGTGGAGTCACAACAGGGAGTGAGATTGAGGACACCTCATCACAGCAATTAGCAAGATAGACGATACCAAAGAGCTCATGATTCAGTTAAGTTTTGAAGTGCTCAGGGTTTACTGAAGGACGCAGATGGAGGGAGACGTATCAAAACTCACAGGGGGGCAAGGGTCACAAAGGCATTTTCTGTGTGGCTCTGCCCCTTGGTGGCACCAGGGCACAAGCCTCATTGCAAGTCCACAAGAACTGTGATCCCTGATTATTTTTCAGGTTATAGACAAGGGAGGACAAAATCATGTAACTGGGAAATGCGTATGTCCAATTCTCCATGTGTGTTTAACTGATGACTCCCTGTATTCAAGTCACTCCCTGAGATGGATTATGATCTTGGTCTGTTAAATAA